>CP125976.1:110544908-110657308 GCA_030063025.1 Avena longiglumis | reverse complement strand
GAGGTCCTTCACCCTTGTTCACCCAAATTTTACTTAGAAATTGGGATGAGGAGATTCTTGATAGCTTCCATGCCTTGATGCTCAAGTTGTCCATTACCATGGACTTGGCTATACTTAGATTTTCCATCTGCAGAGGTTGTGCACTTTCCCCACCAGACTTGGTTTCACCAAGACAGGACCTTTCAGAAGCCTTCCCTTAGACCAAATGGACGCGTTCCAACCTATCATTCCCACTACCACCAACTGTCCAAATGGCTAAGTTCTAGCAACTTATGTGATCCAGGCAGAGCCCATATTGCCAAGTGGCTGCACTAGAAGCTTCTTAACACTTGGCCTCTAAAATCTCTTTGTTCCTGGGTGGCTTACCACAAGTGAGATACACAAGGTAAACCATAAAAATGGGCCTTGTGTAACCAATCAACCAAAACCACCAATCAAGTCCCTTTCCACCCAGGTGATTCATTGACTTAGTTGTTTTATTAAGCAAAACAAGTCCAAAGACTTAGAAATATTTTCATCATAACATGTATATTTCACCAACCCTTGTTTGCTACTAGCTAGGCTAAGCATGGCATAGATATTAACTTACCTTAGAAATTTCCTAGCAATTCTACAACTACTTAGGATTTCCCAACATGGCATATAGGCAAAATAATAACATGCAAGACTTAGCAAAATATTTCTAATGCTTAGTGTAAAATATAGGGATAGAATTATTCATGAATTACCACTTGCCTTGGTAGTTTGGAGTGTATCACTCTTAACAATCACAATCACTAGCACCAAAGTCTACACAAAGAATGGTAGCAACAAATTACACACATAACATATACAAACAATCAAAAATATATACATGCATGCAAAATGCTAAGTGATGATTTTTAAAACTCAACCAAGAAAGTGCATAGTACTGAATCCTAAACAAGTCAAAAACTTGCCACACAACAATAATTTAAACCCTAAATTAATTCCTAAACAATTCATATGCTCAAATAAGCCCTACACATGTTTTTGCAAAAGAAACCATTTTAACAGATGCAAAACATTAAACACATTGCATAATAGGAAACGGCTTGTTATCCTGATTCCAACGGTATAAAATTTGTCAAAATCTAACGTGGGAATCAAAAGTTACAAACAAAACAAATTTGAACTAAAATCTGATTCAAAATCTGTTTTAAATCTAACTCACTGCCACGCGTGTTATTCCTACTGGCCGATACCGCTTCGCGTCGGATCGCTTCAGCAGAGGATCAACTTAGATCCAACGCCAGATCCAAGAAAAAGCGATTAATCCTCGTTCTAATCTAATCTCGACGAGATCTAACGGCGCCGTTCTTTCGACCAAAGTCGAGTGGCGCTAAGCCGGGCGGCGGCGGCCTTCTGTCGATGGCGGTGCCGGCGAACTAGGTCGCCCCGGGGAGGGGATAGGGTGCTCACCAGAATCGCAGTGACAAGGTGAAGCTCAACGTGTCCCTGGCTGGCGAAGGGGCGCTCGGAGTCGTCGGGGATTCCTCGCCGAGTTCGCGAGCAGCGTCTGCACTGCTTTCGTTGGCGTTGGCGAAGATCTGCCAGAAAGGAAAATAAGCAAATGTGTGTCGGATCGCTGAGTGATGCTGGTCATGCGAGTGTCAAAGAGAGAACAAGGCGCGGTTAGAACTAACCAGGAAGGTTCGCCGGAGTTGGAGACGGCGTCGGATTCTCTCGGTGCTCGTCGAAGTCGAAGCTCTGGATCACAAATAGACGGGCAAAGGGGATCATGAGGTGTGCAAGGAAGTTGCGAAGCTGCTCGTATGAACCAGAGAGGAAGGGGCGCACGAGGTTTACGAATGGTGGCGGAGGTTACTGTCTGTGGCGGCGCAAGGGCGAATCTTGGCGACGGTGGCGAGAAGAGTGCAATGTGGGGGAAATGACCAGGAGAGAGTTTCTTATAGCCGGAGCTAGGCGTGGAGTTACTCGTGGAATCAATTGGAATCAACGGAAGTGATGCAGTAATGTGATGGAAGCGGCGCAGGCGCGCGTGATTGACGAAGACGACGACGGGGTCACGGGTCCACTTGTTAGCGAAATAAACAGAGGGGAGGTGGGGTCCTGGCGTCAGCGACTCTTCGGGGGCGTCTGTGTGTGAGAGTGAGAGAGGGGGAACCCGGGTGGGCTAGTTGGGCTGGATCTGTTGATGGGATCAAACCCTGGTGCTGGCCTTTTTCTTTTTCTTTATTCCTTTTCTATTTCTGAATTGATTTTTTTGGAATGATTTTCAAATGTTTTCAAAAGCTTTTGAATTCAAAAATTTTCCAGGATTTTGTAGGGTGCAACATTCACACTTTTGGGCACAAAATCAAGTGGTCACTTTGTATTATCTTGGTCCCTTTGTTCAAACAAAATAAGTAGTGCTATAGCACATAATTTGAATAAATTTTGGAAATAGTTTCTGAATCATATTTGTTTTGTAAAATTTCACCAAACTTCAACAATCAATCACAATAACAAGAGAGCAAGCAAGGCTTGGTTTAAAACCAATAACTCTTCAATTGAGAGTGGCATTAGACTAATAGATGTTCACATGAAATAATGAGCTCATATGCTCCTGTTTTTGAAGTGTTTTGTTTGAAATGAAAAACATGTGATCATGGATGCATGAATGATATGCATAAGTTTGAACATGATTTTAGGGATGTTACAAATCTAACCCCCTTAAGGTGAATCTCGCCCTCGAGATTCGGATTGGCTAGCAAATAGGTGAGGGTGGTGTTTCCGAAGATCATCTTCTCTTTCCCATGTTGCTTCCTCTTCGGAATGATGATTCCACTGCACTTTGCAGAACTTGATAGTCTTAGTCCGTGTGACTCTTTCTGCAGTGTCAAGAATCTTGATAGGTTTCTCTTCATAAGTGAGATCACTTTGCAGTTGAACTTCCTCCAAAGGTATAGTATCCTTCTAAGAAGTTTCTTCCATTTCTGGATGACATTTCTTAAGTTGACTCACATGAAACACATTATGGACAGCTGACAGAGATTCTGGAAGTTCTATTTCATAGGCAACTTCTCCTTTACGACTTAGAATCTTGAATGGTTCAACATACCTTGGTGCCAATTTTCCTTTGACTCCGAACCTATTCACTCCACGAAGTGGTGATACTCTAAGATAATCTCTATCACCAACTTCGTAGGTGACTTCTCTACGCTTAGGATCTGCGTAGCTTTTCTGTCGGGACTATGCTATCTTCAATCTGTCCTTAACCAACTTGACCTTCTCTTCGGCTTCTTTGATAAGATCTGGCCCGAATAAGCTTCTTTCTCCCACACCATTCCATAACAATGGGGTGGTACACTTTCTTCCGTAGAGAAACTCAAATGGTGCCATCTCAATGCTGGCTTGATAGCTGTTGTTATAAGAAAATTCCGCGTAAGGCAGACTTTCATCCCAACTGGCTCCATAGTCTAAGGCACACGCCCTCAACATGTCTTCAAGAATCTGATTAGTACTACATTTGTCCATCGGTTTGAGGATGAAAGCGATGAATTCCAACCTCGTTCCCAATGACTCATGTAACTGTCTCCAAAAATGGGAAGTGAATTGAGTTCCCCTATCAGACACAATACTCTTGGGCACTCCTTGTAGACATACAATTATACTCATGTAGATTCTGGCTAACTTTGCACTTGTATAGGTTGTCTTCACGGGTATGAAATGAGCCACTTTAGGTAGGCGATCCACTACTACCCAAATAGAATCGTATCCTGACCGGGTCCTTGGTAATCCGGTAATGAAATCCATACCAATCTTGTCCCACTTCCAATCAGGAATAGGTAGTGGTTGAAGCAAACCTACTGGTTTCTGATGTTCCTCTTTCACTCTACTACACACATCACACAAGGCAATATGTTCGGCGATGTCCTTCTTGAGATTATTCCACCAAAATCTTTCCTTCATGTCCATGTACATTTTGGTGTTACCCGGATGAATGGAATACGGAGAGTTGTGTGCTTCTTGCAAAATCAGTTTCCGCAGTTCCGGATCTTGTGGAACACAGATACGTTTCCCATGCCATAAGGTACCCTGTTCGTCTTCATGGAACCCTTTGGCTTTTCCTTCGCCAATATTTTCCTTAATACCTTCAATTTCCCTATCAGTCTTCTGGGCTTCTTTGATCTTGTCCAACAAAGTGGGTTGAACATCCAAAGACATGAGATGTCCTTCAGGCACAATCTCCAATCTGAGTTTTCTAAATTGGGTACACAGATCATCTGGCAATTCTCCTTTGGTAAGGCCATTCACAAAAACCTTACGACTTAGAGCATCTGCTACAACATTTGCTTTACCGGGGTGGTATTGCAAACTTAAGTCATAGTCCTTGATAAGTTCTAGCCATCTTCTTTGTCTCATATTAATTTCCTTCTGGGTGAAGATATACTTCAAACTCTTGTGATCTGTGAACACTTCACGCTTTCCCAAAGATAGTGTCTCCATGTTTTGAGTGCATGGACAGCGAGGCTAACTCTAAATCATGAGTAGGATAGTTCACTTCATGAGTTTTGAGTTGTCTCGAGGCATAAGCCACAACTTTACCGTCTTGCATAAGTTGCACCCAAACCACGATGAGATGCATCACAATATACTTGGAAATCTTTTTTCCGTCAACTGCGTACACAAGACTCTTTGTCACAAGTCTCTTCTTCAATTCTGAAAGCTGAGTTCACAACCTTGGACCATGCAAACTTCTTGTCTTTCTTTAAAATTCAGTCATAGGCTTAGCAACCTTTGAGAAATTCTCAGCGAACCTTGTAGTAACCTGCTAAGCCAAGGAAACTACGAACTTCTTTCACGGACTTGGGAGATTCCCATTCAACAGCTGAAACTTTAGCGGGATCAAGCTACACCATCCTTTGTCATAACATGACCAAGAAATCCAACTTCATCCAGCGAACTCACACTTGCTGAATTTGGCATAAAGTTTATGCTCCGTAACTTCTCAAGTATCAATCAAATGGCCTTCATGCTCTTCTTTGCTCTTGGAGTAGACTAGAATGTCATCGATGAAGACGACAACAAACTTGTCAAGGAATTCCATGAACACCTTGTTCATCATATTCATGAAGTATCTTTGGAGCATTGGTCAAACCAAAAGGCATTACGGTATACTCATACAATCCATACCTTGTAGTGAAGCTGTTTTAGGTATGTCTTGTTCCCTTATCTTGAGTTGAAAATAACCTGACTGGAGATTAATCTTTGCGAACACACATGCTCCTTCTAGATGATCACACAAGTCATTGATTCTAGGCAAAGTGTATTTGTTCTTGATAGTTACCTCGTTGAGTGAACGGTAATCTATGCATAATCATTGACTTCTATCTTTCTTCTCCACGAACAAAACTGGGGCTCCCAAGATGAAGAACTTGGTTGAATAAATCCTTTCTGCAACTGTTCTCCTAGTTGTTTCTTGAGTTCTTTCAGTTCATCAACTGACATTTTATAAGGTCTCTTTGCTATTGGTCCAGCACCTGGTACCAAATCTATAATAAACTCCACAGCGCTATCTTGTGGCATTCCCAGCAATTCTTAGGAAACACATCGGATATTCACTCAATTGGCACACTGTCTATGCTAACCCCTTAAGAGAATTAAGCATACTCCTTTTTGCTTCAAAGTTGGTCTTGAATCGATCCTTTTATTTTACGGAGTTGTGAGTGAGACGGTATGGTTGGCACAATCTATCACTCCTTTGTACTTAGTCATCTAGTCCATTCCCAAAATGACATCCAATCCTTGGGAGTTTAGAATTATCAAGTTAACGAAACTTATACTTCCCAAACTCTATGATTAGATCATGACATCCTGAATTCACTATCATTTCTCCACCGGAGAACTTACTTTTATAGGACACCCAATAGTTTCTCCGGTAGTTCATTTCTTTCAACAAATTCTCTTGATATGAATGAATGAGATGCACAGTATCAAAGAGTACAAATGCTGGAATAGAATTGAGTCGAACTTACCAAAGAATAAAGATCTCCTCATAGACCTCCTCCACATTGATGTGGTTTACTTGTCCCTTGAAAAGGGTCGGGCTTGTTGGGTCCTTCAACTTTCTTTTACGGGCAGTCATTTGCATAATGCCCCATCTTCTTGCATTTGAAGCATTCAACTTTGACTAATGTCTCTCTTAACGGATGATTTGCACTTCCACTTCCATTACCACTGGTGACTATTGTATCCACCCTTGTGGTTCTTGTATTTGTCATTGTCATGACGACGGTGATGTTTGTCATGGCGGTTGTGGTTGTGGTGCTTGTTGAATTTCCCATGCTTGTGGGATCTGAGCTTCCATCATCATAATGAGATCGTTTGAGACGATCCCTGTGCTTGTCGGAGTGCTTTCTCTTTCTACTCTCTACTTTCTTCATTTTGTTCTCCAAAATAGCAGCCTTGTCACTGAGCGGCCGATAAGTGGGAACAAATGCCACAACCAATGCAGATTCACTCATCATTCAAGCCTTCAAGAAATTTTTCCTTTCTCTTAGCATCGGTGTCAACTTCATCCGGTGCATAACGCGCCAGATTGTTGAACTCCTCAATATATTCAGCCACGCTTTGGTGGCGCTGCTTCAGATTATGGAACTCTTTCTTTTTCAGACTCATCACTCCAGATGAGATATGAGCAGTGCGAAAGCCATCCTCAAAGATAGCCCATGTCACTTCATCTATGGGAGTGGTGATCTGGAAGTTGTCCCACCAAATGGCGGCCGGTCCTTCCAGATGTCTTTGCAATCGACCTTTTCAGCATCCGTACAACCCACGGTTACCAAGTCCTTGTTCACTGAGCGTAGCCAATCATTGGCCACCATGGGATCAGTCGTTCCTGAGAACTTTGCTGGCCTCAATCTCAAGAACCTGGTAAGCATATCAAAACCCGGTGGGTTGTTGTTGTTGTTGTTGTTGTTGTTGTTATTGTTGTTGTTGTTGTTGTTGTTGTTGTTATTGTTGTTGTTGTTGTTTTTGTTGTTGTTGTTTTTGTTGTTGTTGTTGTTGTTGTTGTTGTTGTTGTTGTTGTTGTTGTTGTTGTTGTTGTTGTTGTTGTTGTTGTTGTTGTTGCTGTTGTTGTTGTGTTTGTTGTTGTTGTTGTTGTTGTTGTTGTTGTTGTTGTTGTTGTTGTTGTTGTTGTTGTTGTTGTTGTTGTTGTTGTTGTTGTTGTTGTTGTTGTTGTTGTTGTTGTTGTTGTTGTTGTTGTTGTTGTTGTTGTTGTTGTTGTTGTTGTTGTTGTTGTTGTTGTTGTTGTTGTTGTTGGGGTTGGGGTTTGCACGACGGGGAGGCATCTGTGGTTTGTTAAAATAGAGATAAGAATGAGATACCCATAGATGCTTTCATGCACATTACATCACATAAGCAAACACAAGCATGCAACACTAGATAAAAGTTCAACAACAAGATAACAAGTTCGTAAAGTAAAACACACAGAAATAACAAGCCATCCACATGTCGGATGGTCAAATAACAAGTTCTCCAACAACAAGTATGATAATAAAAGATAAACGAGTAGTCAATCTACTCATCGGCATCAATCTCCTCCTCGACAAAGGTAACGCCTGCGTTCTCCATCGCGGTCTTGTATTCCTCGACGCTAGTGGTCAAGGTCTCTATCTTGGCCTTGAGATCCCTCTTACGGGGCAAGCCTCTCTCATCTGCTTTGCTCGAGCTCGAAATCCTTGGACTACAGTTCTTGGTCATGTCCCGGATTTTCTTGTTCCTATCTGGACACGCTTCTCTTGACTCTTGAACTTCACATCACTGGTGCAGAACTTCGCCTCCATTTCCTTGACTATCTCGTCTTGCTCCGCGAAGAGCTTGTCCTTCTCGCGAAGCTGCACTTGGAGCTCGTCATTGCTGAGCATGACATTGGTCCTGTCAGTGTCCACGTGCCTAATGATAGACTCTAATTCCTGGAGGTACAGGCGTATCGGCTCTGCTGCATCCCTCGAATCGTCCTCGAAGTCGATGGACTCTCCAACCTCATCATGTCTTCCGAAGACGTGGAAGTGAGTACCTCTAACCTGTCGGGAGTGTCGCCCTAGCAGACGTCCTATCAGATCCTGCATAACTACCTAAAGGCCTCTCTCCCTGTCATCGTGCATGAGCTTGAAGACAATGGCCTCCGTGGTAGGCTCTGTCTGGCGTCCGGGCCGGTTGACGTTGAAGCCCTGAGGTCCTTCCTCTCAAACTTGGTGAGGGGATGCACCATGATGGTGGGAAGAGGGAGATTGAGCAAAGTAGTAAGCTCAACGATACGAGGACCAAAGCGGGTAACCTGGAACTCCTCAACAGTGCTGATGGTAATAGGCATATATTTATAAGATAGAAAAGTTAGAACAACACAACTCAAGATAAAACTAAAGACAAAACACACATACATATCCTTGGGAAGCAAAACACACGAGTCATGCATACATGAAACCATTACAACAACCAAGGTTCAATCTTATTTTAAAGCAACATTTTGGAAAATAAGGTGATAGGTGGTGGTCCAACTAACGAAGTAAGTTTACAATCCTATCTCACTGGATCTGTTGGCTAACACAATACTTCTAGAAGCAATCAGCCTATCTTGCTCACATGACTCCATTACTAAGTCTATAATGTCTCCTCTTAAGGTTTGGTTGGTAGCTTCCAACTCTTGGGTATGTTCCTTCTCTTTCCTTAGATCATTTTGGAGGTTGAGCATTCTGCACTTGACTCTATCACCAAGTTCTTTGATGGTCTTCCAAGCTGCATCCTTTTGATTCAAAGAATGTAGTGTGCACTGAATTGGTGAACATGCAGAATCCTTTTCGATGGTTGTCTTCCTTGTTTTTATACAAGTGAAGTTGCACCCACCAGTATTCCACTCCTTCATCCATCACAGGAAAACCTTTACACAGCTACACCTTGTATCTCTAATGCAACCATGAGGTCCTTGAGAGCCTTGGGGAAATTCTCTCACACTCCAAAGTCATTGTCATGAGTGGTCCTTTCCTCACGGCCGTTAATGGAGTTCATCTACAAATAGAGATGAGAGAGAAGATTAGAAAAGTTTACGAGAAGAATAGACAAGTGTAGAAGTTGCTGAAATTTTTTCCTTAGTGGTTTCCAATCCTAGGGTCATAGTCCTACAGGCAACACAGTGCTCTGATACCATCTATAAGATCCCTCCTTTATAAGGAAAATGATCCCTGTGATTGCAATGCTAGTACCTGGATCATTGCTAGCATCCACAGTTTAAGATGAAGTACACAGATACAAAGGTCATTTGTTACATCCATTCCAGAGATAAACATAGTCTTTACAACTCAAAGGCCACAGGCCTAATACAAGAGTTTGAATAAGTAAATAAATATAAGTCTTCATCTTCATGTGCCACAGGCAAACATGTTGAGTGTAGACTCATGACACCTAATCCTCATCAGAGTAACCTGCAACATCACAAGTTCTGACCACAGTGGGTCAATACTTTGGAATAGTATTGGCAAGTGATACCTTAGTATATTTTAAGTGGACTAGATACTATATGCAAATTTGGCTAAGTGTAGCTTGGCTTGCTTTGCTCAAAATAGGTTTTTCCTATTAGTTGAAATCACTAAGTTTTTCTTTGTCAAAACTTTTCCCAAGGAACCACCAATAGAAATTGAGGTCCTTCACCCTTGTTCACCCACAAATTTTTACTTAGAAATTGGGATGAGGAGATTCTTGATAGCTTCCATGCCTTGATGCTCAAGTTGTCCATTACCATGGACTTGGCTAAGTACTTAGATTTTTCCATCTGCAGAGGTTGTGCACTTTCCCACCGGACTTGGTTTCACCAAGACAGGACCTTCGAAGCCTTCCTTAGACCAAATGGACGTTGCTCCAACCTATCATTCCCACTACCACCAACTGTCCAAATGGCTAAGTTCTAGCAACTTATGTGATCCAGGCAGAGCCCATATTGCCAAGTGGTTGCACTAGAAGCTTCTTAACACTTGGCCTCTAAAATCTCTTTGTTCCTGGGTGGCTTACCACAAGTGAGATACACAAGGTAAACCATAGCCATGGGCCTTGTGTAACCACTCAATCAAAACCACAAATCAAGTCCCTTTCCACCCAGGTGTTTCATTGACTTAGTTTTTTTATTAAGCAAAACAAGTCCAAAGACTTAGAAATATTTTCATCATAGCATGTATATTTCACCAACCCTTGTTTTCTACTAGCTAGGCTAAGCATGGCATAGATATTAACTTAACTTATAAATTTCCTAGCAATTCTACAACTACTTAGGATTTCCCAACATGGCATATAGGCAAAATAATAACATGCAAGACTTAGCAAAATATTTCTAATGCTTAGTGTAAAATATAGGGATAGAATTATTCATGAATTACCACTTGCCTTGGTAGTTTGGAGTGTAGCACTCTTCACAATCACAATCACTAGCACCAAAGTCTACACAAAGAATGGTAGCAACAAATTACACACATAACATATACAAACAATCAAAAATATATGCATGCATGCAAAATGCTAAGTGATGATTTTAAAACTCAACCAATAAAGTGCATAGTACTGGATCCTAAACAAGTAAAAAACTTGCCACACAACAATAATTTAAACCCTAAATTAATTCCTAAACAATTCATATGCTCAAATAAGCCCTACACATGTTTTTGCAAAAGAAACCATTTTAACAGATGCAAAACATTAAACACATTGCATAATCTGAAAGGGCTTGTTCTCCTGATTCCAACGGTATAAAATTTGTCAAAATCTAACATGGGAATCAAAAGTTACAAACAAAACAAATTTGAACTAAAATCTGATTCAAAATCTGTTTTAAATCTAACTCACTGCCACGCGTCTTATTCCTACTGGCCGATACCGCTTCGCGTCGGATCGAGCTTCCGCGCCATAGGATCAACTTAGATCCAACGCGCCAGATCTAAAGAAAACGATTCGTCCTCGTTCTAATCTAATCCCTACGATGCAGATCTAACGGCTGCCGTTGCTCTGACCAAAGTCGAGCGGCGCTAGCGCGGCGGCGAGCGGCGGAGCGCTCTGTCAGTGGCGGTGCCGGCGAACTAGGTCGCCCGGGGAGGGGAGAGGGTGCTCACCAGAATCGCAGTGATGAGGTGAAGCTCAACATGTCCCTGGCTGGCGAAGGGGCGCTCGGAGTCGTCGGGGATTCCTCGCCGGAGTTCGCGAACGCGTCGGGTACGGCTGCTCGTCGACGTTGGCGAAGATACAGATCACGCCAAGGCAAAATAAGCGGTCGTCGATGCGTGAGTGATTCTGGTCATGCGAGTGTCAAAGAGAACAAAGCGCGGTCGAACTAACCAGGAAGGTTCGCGGAGTTGGAGGCGCCGGATTCTCGGTGCTCGTCGGTGAAGCTCGGATCGAACAGACGGGCAAAGGGATGAGGTGCGCAAGGAAGTTGCGAAGCTGCTCGTATGAACCAGAGAGGAAGGCGCACGAGGTTTACAGGAATTGGTCGGAGTAGGTTACATGCTGCGGCGCAAGGAGAATCTTGGCGACTGGTGGCGAGAAGAGTGTGCGATGTGGGGAAATGACGCGGGGAGAGGTTCTTATAGCGGAGCTGGCGTGGAGTTACTCGCGGAATCAATGGAATCAGCGGCGATGGCTGCGGCGAGTGATGGTGGCGGAAGCGTAGCGTGATTGACGAAGACGACAGCGGGGTCATGGGTCCACTTGTCGTGAAATAAGCAGAGGAGGTGGGGTCTGGCGTCGGCGACTCATGAGGCGTCTGTGTGTGAGAGAGAGAGGGAACCGTGGGCTAGTTGGATCATTGATGGGCTCAAACCCTAGCGCTGGCCTTTTCTTTTCTTTATTCCTTTTCTATTTCGAATTGATTTTTTGGAATGATTTTCAAATGTTTTCAAAAGCTTTTGAATTCAAACTTTTCAGGATTTTGTAGGGTGCAACATTCACACTTTTGGGCACAAAATCAAGTGGTCACTTTGTATTATCTTGGTCCCTTTCAAACAAAATAAGTAGTGCTATAGCACATAATTTGAATAAATTTTGGAAATAGTTTCTGAATCATATTTGTTTTGTAAAATTTCACCAAACTTCAACAATCAATCACAATAACAAGAGAGCAAGCAAGGCTTGGTTTAAAACCAATAACTCTTCAATTGAGAGTGGCATTAGACTAATAGATGTTCACATGAAATAATGAGCTCATATGCTCCTGTTTTTGAAGTGTTTTGTTTGAAATGAAAAACATGTGATCATGGATGCATGAATGATATGCATAAGTTTGAACATGATTTTAGGGATGTTACAAATCTAACCCCCTTAAGGTGAATCTCGCCCTCGAGATTCGGATTGGCTAGCAAATAGGTGAGGGTGGTCTTTCCGAAGATCATCTTCTCTTTCCCATGTTGCTTCCTCTTCGGAATGATGATTCCACTGCACTTTGCAGAACTTGATAGTCTTAGTCCGTGTGACTCTTTCTGCAGTCTCAAGAATCTTGATAGTTTTCTCTTCATAAGTGAGATCACTTTCCAGTTGAACTTCCTCCAAAGGTATAGTATCCTTCTAAGAAGTTTCTTCCATTTCTGGATGACATTTCTTAAGTTGACTCACATGAAACACATTATGGACAGCTGACAGAGATTCTGGAAGTTCTATTTCATAGGCAACTTCTCCTTTACGACTCAGAATCTTGAATGGTTCAACATACCTTGGTGCCAATTTTCCTTTGACTCCGAACCTGTTCACTCCACGAAGTGGTGATACTCTAAGATAAGCTCTATCACCAACTTCGTAGGTGACTTCTCTACGCTTAGGATCTGCGTAGCTTTTCTGTCGGGACTATGCTATCTTCAATCTGTCCTTAACCAACTTGACCTTCTCTTCGGCTTCTTTGATAAGATCTGGCCCGAATAAACTTCTTTCTCCCACACCATTCCATAACAATGGGGTGGTACACTTTCTTCCGTAGAGAAACTCAAATGGTGCCATCTCAATGCTGGCTTGATAGTCATTGTTATAAGAAAATTCTGCGTAAGCGGACTTTCATCCCAACTGGCTCCATAGTCTAAGGCACACGCCCTCAACATGTCTTCAAGAATCTGATTAGTACTTTCTGTTTGTCCATCAGTTTGAGGATGAAAAGCAGTACTGAATTCCAACCTCGTTCCCAATGACTCATGTAACTGTCTCCAAAAATGGGAAGTGAATTGAGTTCCCCTATCAGACACAATACTCTTGGGCACTCCTTGTAGACATACAATTATACTCATGTAGATTCTGGCTAACTTTGCACTTGTATAGGTTGTCTTCACGGGTATGAAATGAGCCACTTTAGGTAGGCGATCCACTACTACCCAAATAGAATCGTATCCTGACCGGGTCCTTGGTAATCCGGTAATGAAATCCATACCAATCTTGTCCCACTTCCAATCAGGAATAGGTAGTGGTTGAAGCAAACCTACTGGTTTCTGATGTTCCTCTTTCACTCTACTACACACATCACACAAGGCAATATGTTCGGCGATGTCCTTCTTGAGATTATTCCACCAAAATCTTTCCTTCATGTCCATGTACATTTTGGTGTTACCCGGATGAATGGAATACGGAGAGTTGTGTGCTTCTTGCAAAATCAGTTTCCGCAGTTCCGGATCTTGTGGAACACAGATACGTTTCCCATGCCATAAGGTACCCTGTTCGTCTTCATGGAACCCTTTGGCTTTTCCTTTGCCAATCTTTTCCTTAATCTCTTCAATTTCCCTATCAGTCTTCTGGGCTTCTTTGATCTTGTCCAACAAAGTGGGTTGAACATCCAAAGACATGAGATGTCCTTCAGGCACAATCTCCAATCTGAGTTTTCTAAATTGGGTACACAGATCATCTGGCAATTCTCCTTTGGTAAGGCCATTCACAAAAACCTTACGACTTAGAGCATCTGCTACAACATTTGCTTTACCGGGGTGGTATTGCAAACTTAAGTCATAGTCCTTGATAAGTTCTAGCCATCTTCTTTGTCTCATATTAATTTCCTTCTGGGTGAAGATATACTTCAAACTCTTGTGATCTGTGAACACTTCACAACGCTTTCCCAAAAGATAGTGTCTCCATGTTTTGAGTGCATGGACAACAGAGGCTAACTCTAAATCATGAGTAGGATAGTTCACTTCATGAGTTTTGAGTTGTCTCGAGGCATAAGCCACAACTTTACCGTCTTGCATAAGTTCTGCACCCAAACCCTGATGAGATGCATCACAATATACTTGGAAATCTTTTTCCAAATCTGGCAGACACAAGACTGGTGCTGTCACAAGTCTCTTCTTCAATTCCTGAAAGCTGAGTTCACAACCTTCAGACCATGCAAACTTCTTGTCTTTCTTTAAAAATTCAGTCATAGGCTTAGCAACCTTTGAGAAATTCTCAACGAACCTTCTGTAGTAACCTGCTAAGCCAAGGAAACTACGAACTTCTTTCACGGACTTGGGAGATTCCCATTCAGTCACAGCTGAAACTTTAGCAGGATCAACTGCTACACCATCCTTTGTCATAACATGACCAAGAAATCCAACTTCATCCAGCCAGAACTCACACTTGCTGAATTTGGCATAAAGTTTATGCTCCCGTAACTTCTCAAGTATCAATCGCAAATGGCCTTCATGCTCTTCTTTGCTCTTGGAGTAGACTAGAATGTCATCGATGAAGACGACAACAAACTTGTCAAGGAATTCCATGAACACCTTGTTCATCATATTCATGAAGTATGCTGGAGCATTGGTCAAACCAAAAGGCATTACGGTATACTCATACAATCCATACCTTGTAGTGAACGCTGTTTTAGGTATGTCTTGTTCCCTTATCTTGAGTTGAAAATAACCTGACTGGAGATTAATCTTTGAGAACACACATGCTCCTTCTAGCTGATCAAACAAGTCATTGATTCTAGGCAAAGTGTATTTGTTCTTGATAGTTACCTCGTTGAGTGAACGGTAATCTATGCATAATCATTGACTTCTATCTTTCTTCTCCACGAACAAAACTGGGGCTCCCCAAGATGAAGAACTTGGTTGAATAAATCCTTTCTGCAACTGTTCTCCTAGTTGTTTCTTGAGTTCTTTCAGTTCATCAACTGACATTTTATAAGGTCTCTTTGCTATTGGTCCAGACCCTGGTACCAAATCTATAAGAAACTCCACATCTCTATCTGGTGGCATTCCCAGCAATTCTTCCGGAAACACATCCGGATATTCACTCACAATTGGCACACTGTCTATGCTAACCCCCTTAAGAGAATTAAGCATACTCCTTTTTGCTTCAAAGTTGGTCTTGAATCTGATCCTTTTATTTTCTGGAGTTGTGAGTGAGACAGTATGGCTGGCACAATCTATCACTCCTTTGTACTTAGTCATCTAGTCCATTCCCAAAATGACATCCAATCCTTGGGAGTTTAGAATTATCAAGTTAACGGGAAACTTATACTTCCCAAACTCTATGATTAGATCATGACATCCTGAATTCACTATCATTTCTCCACCAGGAGAACTCACTTTTATAGGACACCCAATAGTTTCTACTGGTAGTTCATTTCTTTCAACAAATTCTCTTGATATGAATGAATGAGATGCACCAGTATCAAAGAGTACAAATGCTGGAATAGAATTGAGTCTGAACTTACCAGCAACAGCATCAGGATCCTCATAGACCTCCTCCACATTGATGTGGTTTACTTGTCCCTTCTGAAAAGGGTCGGGCTTGTTGGGTCCTTCAACTTTCTTTTCTGGGCAGTCATTTGCATAATGCCCCATCTTCTTGCATTTGAAGCATTCAACCTGACTAATGTCTCTCTTAACAGGATGATTTGCACTTCCACTTCCATTACCACTGTGGTGACTCTTGTATCCACCCTTGTGGTTCTTGTATTTGTCATTGTCATGACGACGGTGATGTTTGTCATGACGGTTGTGGTTGTGGTGCTTGTTGAATTTCCCATGCTTGTGGGATCCTGAGCTTCCACTGTCATCATAATGAGATCGTTTGTGAGACGATCCCGAGCTGTGCTTGTCGGAGTGCTTTCTCTTTCTACTCTCTACTTTCTTCATTTTGTTCTCCAAAATAGCAGCCTTGTCACAGAGCGACTGATAAGTGGGAACAAATGCCACAACCAACTGCAGATTCAGCTCATCATTCAAGCCTTCAAGAATTTTTTCCTTTCTCTTAGCATCGGTGTCAACTTCATCCGGTGCATAAAGCGCCAGATTGTTGAACTCCTCAATATATTCAGCCACGCTGCAGTGGCGCTGCTTCAGATTATGGAACTCTTTCTTTTTCAGACTCATCACTCCAGATGAGATATGAGCAGTGCGAAAGCCATCCTCAAAGATAGCCCATGTCACTTCATCTATGGGAGTGGTGATCTGGAAGTTGTCCCACCAAATGGCGGCTGGTCCTTCCAGCAGATGTGCTGCAAATCTGACCTTTTCAGCATCCGTACAACCCACGGTTACCAAGTCCTTGTTCACTGAGCGTAGCCAATCATTGGCCACCATGGGATCAGTCGTTCCTGAGAACTTTGCTGGCCTCAATCTCAAGAACCTGGTAAGCATATCAAAACCCGGTGGGTTATTGTTGTTGTTGTTGCTGGGGTTGGGGTTTGCACGACGGGGAGGCATCTGTGGTTTGTTAAAATAGAGATAAGAATGAGATACCCATAGATGCTTTCATGCACATTACATCACATAAGCAAACACAAGCATGCAACACTAGATAAAAGTTCAACAACAAGATAACAAGTTAGTAAAGTAAAACACACACAAATAACAAGCCATCCACATGTCGGATGGTCAAATAACAAGTTCTCAAACAACAAGTATGATAATAAAAGATAAACGAGTAGTCAATCTACTCATCGGCATCAATCTCCTCCTCGACAAAGGTAACGCCTGCGTTCTCCATCGCGGTCTTGTATTCCTCGACGCTAGTGGTCAAGGTCTCTATCTTGGCCTTGAGAGCCCTCTTCTGGGAACGAAGCCTCTCTATCACTGTCTGCTGCTGCTCGAGCTCGAAATCCTTGGACTACAGTTCTTCAGTCATGTCCCGGATTTTCTTGTTCCTATCCTGGACACGCTTCTCTTGACTCTTGAACTTCCTGTCCTGGGTATCGAACTTCGCCTCCATTTCCTTGACTATCTCGTCTTGCTCCGCGAAGAGCTTGTCCTTCTCGCGAAGCTGCACCTGGAGCTCGTCATTGCTGAGCATGACATTGGTCCTGTCAGTGTCCACGTGCCTAATGATAGACTCTAAGTCCTGGAGGTACAGGCGTATCGGCTCTGCTGCATCCCTCGAATCGTCCTCGAAGTCGATGGACTCTCCATCCTCATCATGTCTTCCGAAGACGTGGAAGTGAGTACCTCTAACCTGTCGGGAGTGTCGCCCTAGCAGACGTCCTATCAGATCCTGCATAACTACCTAAAGGCCTCTCTCCCTGTCATCGTGCATGAGCTTGAAGACAATGGCCTCCGTGGTAGGCTCTGTCTGGCGTCCGGGCCGGTTGACGTTGAAGCCCCAGAGGTCCTTCCTCTCAAACTTGGTGAGGGGATGCACCATGATGGTGGGAAGAGGGAGATTGAGCAAAGTAGTAAGCTCAACGATACGAGGACCAAAGCGGGTAACCTGGAACTCCTCAACAGTGCTGATGGTAATAGGCATATATTTATAAGATAGAAAAGTTAGAACAACACAACTCAAGATAAAACAAAAGACAAAACACACATACATATCCTTGGGAAGCAAAACACACGAGTCATGCATACATGAAACCATTACAACAACCAAGGTTCAATCTTATTTTAAAGCAACATTTTGGAAAATAAGGTGATAGGTGGTGGTCCAACTAACGAAATCGTTTACAATCCTATCTCACTTTGGATCTGGCTAACACAATACTTCTAGAAGCAATCAGCCTATCTTGCTCACATGACTCCATCACTAAGTCTATAATGTCTCCTCTTAAGGTTTGGTTGGTAGCTTCCAACTCTTGGGTATGTTCCTTCTCTTTCCTTAGATCATTTTGGAGGTTGAGCATTCTGCACTTGACTCTATCACCAAGTTCTTTGATGGTCTTCCAAGCTGCATCCTTTGCTGATTCAAAGAATGTAGTGTGCACCACTGAATTGGTGAACATGCAGAATCCTTTTTCCTGATGGTTGTCTTCCTTGTTTTTATACAAGTGAAGTTGCACCCACCAGTATTCCACTCCTTCATCCATCACAGGAAAACCTTTGTACACAGCTACACCTTGTATCTCTAATGCAACCATGAGGTCCTTGAGAGCCTTGGGGAATTCTGTCTCACACTCCAAAGTCATTGTCATGAGTGGTCCTTTCCTCACGGCTTCGTTAATGGAGTTCATCTACAAATAGAGATGAGAGAGAAGATTAGAAAAGTTTACGAGAAGAATAGACAAGTGTAGAAGTTGCTGAAATTTTTTCCTTAGTGGTTTCCAATCCTAGGGTCATAGTCCTACAGGCAACACAGTGCTCTGATACCATCTGTAAGATCCCTCCTTTATAAGGAAAATGATCCCTGTGATTGCAATGCTAGTCCCTGGATCATTGCTAGCATCCACAGTTTAAGATGAAGTACACAGATACAAAGGTCATTTGTTACATCCATTCCAGAGATAAACATAGTCTTTACAACTCAAAGGCCACAGGCCTAATACAAGAGTTTGAATAAGTAAATAAATATAAGTCTTCATATTCATGTGCCACAGGCAAACATGTTGAGTGTAGACTCATGACACCTAATCCTCATCAGAGTAACCTGCAACATCACAAGTTACAGCCACAGTGGGTCAATACTTTGGAATAGTATTGGCAAGTGATACCTTAGTATATTTTAAGTGGACTAGATACTATATGCAAATTTGGCTAAGTGTAGCTTGGCTTGCTTTGCTCAAAATAGGTTTTTCCTATTAGTTGAAATCACTAAGTTTTTCTTTGTCAAAACTTTTCCCAAGGAACCACCAATAGAAATTGAGGTCCTTCACCCTTGTTCACCCACAAATTTTTACTTAGAAATTGGGATGAGGAGATTCTTGATAGCTTCCATGCCTTGATGCTCAAGTTGTCCATTACCATGGACTTGGCTAAGTACTTAGATTTTTCCATCTGCAGAGGTTGTGCACTTTCCCCACCAGACTTGGTTTCACCAAGACAGGACCTTTCAGAAGCCTTCCCTTAGACCAAATGGACGCGTTCCAACCTATCATTCCCACTACCACCAACTGTCCAAATGGCTAAGTTCTAGCAACTTATGTGATCCAGGCAGAGCCCATATTGCCAAGTGGTTGCACTAGAAGCTTCTTAACACTTGGCCTCTAAAATCTCTTTGTTCCTGGGTGGCTTACCACAAGTGAGATACACAAGGTAAACCATAGCCATGGGCCTTGTGTAACCACTCAATCAAAACCACAAATCAAGTCCCTTTCCACCCAGGTGTTTCATTGACTTAGTTTTTTTATTAAGCAAAACAAGTCCAAAGACTTAGAAATATTTTCATCATAGCATGTATATTTCACCAACCCTTGTTTGCTAATAGCTAGGCTAAGCATGGCATAGATATTAACTTAACTTAGAAATTTCCTAGCAATTCTACAACTACTTAGGATTTCCCAACATGGCATATAGGCAAAATAATAACATGCAAGACTTAGCAAAATATTTCTAATGCTTAGTGTAAAATATAGGGATAGAATTATTCATGAATTACCACTTGCCTTGGTAGTTTGGAGTGTAGCACTCTTCACAATCACAATCACTAGCACCAAAGTCTACACAAAGAATGGTAGCAACAAATTACACACATAACATATACAAACAATCAAAAATATATGCATGCATGCAAAATGCTAAGTGATGATTTTTAAAACTCAACCAATCAAGTGCATAGTACTGAATCCTAAACAAGTAAAAAACTTGCCACACAACAATAATTTAAACCCTAAATTAATTCCTAAACAATTCATATGCTCAAATAAGCCCTACACATGTTTTTGCAAAAGAAACCATTTTAACAGATGCAAAACATTAAACACATTGCATAATCTGAAAGGGCTTTTTCTCCTGATTCCAACGGTATAAAATTTGTCAAAATCTAACATGGGAATCAAAAGTTACAAACAAAACAAATTTGAACTAAAATCTGATTCAAAATCTGTTTTAAATCTAACTCACTGCCACGCGTCTTATTCCTACTGGCCGATACCGCTTCGCGTCGGATCGAGCTTCCGCGCCATAGGATCAACTTAGATCCAACGCGCCAGATCTAAAGAAAACGATTCGTCCTCGTTCTAATCTAATCCCTACGATGTAGATCTAACGGCTGCTTGCTCGACCAAAGTCGGCGCTGAAGCGGCGGCTTCTGTCAGTGGCGGTGCCGGCGAACTAGGTCGCCCGGGGAGGGGAGAGGGTGCTCACCAGAATCGCAGTGATGAGGTGAAGCTCAACATGTCCCTGGCTGGCGAAGGGGCGCTCGGAGTCGTCGGGGATTCCTCGCCGGAGTTCGCGAACGCGTCGGGTACGGCTGCTCGTCGACGTTGGCGAAGATACAGATCACGCCAAGGCAAAATAAGCAGTGCGTCAGATGCGCGGAGTGATTCTGGTCATGCGAGTGTCAAAGAGAGAACAAGGCGCGGTCAGAACTAACCAGGAAGGTTCGCCGGAGTTGGAGACGGCGTCGGATTCTCTCGGTGCTCGTCGAAGTCGAAGCTCTGGATCGTAATGAGCGGCAAAGGGATCGAGAGTGCGCAAGGAAGTTGCGAAGTTGCTCATATGAACCAGAGAGGAAGGGGCGCACGAGGTTTACCAGAATTGGTCGTCGGAGTAGGTTCTGCTGCGGCGCAAGGCGAATCTTGGCACTGGTGGCGAGAAGAGTGTGCAGTGTGGGGGGAAATGACCGCGAGGGGGAGAGGTTCTTATAGCCGGAGCTGGGCGTGGAGTTACTCATGAATCAATGGGAATCAACGCGAAGTGATGCGGCGAGTAATGGTGTGAGGCGCGCGTGATTGACGAAGACGACGACGGGGTCATGGGTCCACTTGTCAGCGAAATAAACAGAGGGGAGGTGGGGTCCTGGCGTCAGCGACTCCGCGGGGGCGTCTGTGTGTGAGAGTGAGAGAGGGGGAACCCGGGTGGGCTAGTTGGGCTGGATCTGTTGATGGGCTCAAACCCTAGCGCTGGCCTTTTTCTTTTTCTTTATTCCTTTTCTATTTCTGAATTGATTTTTTTGGAATGATTTTCAAATGTTTTCAAAAGCTTTTGAATTCAAACTTTTTCCAGGATTTTGTAGGGTGCAACATTCACACTTTTGGGCACAAAATCAAGTGGTCACTTTGTATTATCTTGGTCCCTTTGTTCAAACAAAATAAGTAGTGCTATAGCACATAATTTGAATAAATTTTGGAAATAGTTTCTGAATCATATTTGTTTTGTAAAATTTCACCAAACTTCAACAATCAATCACAATAACAAGAGAGCAAGCAAGGCTTGGTTTAAAACCAATAACTCTTCAATTGAGAGTGGCATTAGACTAATAGATGTTCACATGAAATAATGAGCTCATATGCTCCTGTTTTTGAAGTGTTTTGTTTGAAATGAAAAACATGTGATCATGGATGCATGAATGATATGCATAAGTTTGAACATGATTTTAGGGATGTTACAAATCTAACCCCCTTAAGGTGAATCTCGCCCTCGAGATTCGGATTGGCTAGCAAATAGGTGAGGGTGGTCTTTCCGAAGATCATCTTCTCTTTCCCATGTTGCTTCCTCTTCGGAATGATGATTCCACTGCACTTTGCAGAACTTGATAGTCTTAGTCCGTGTGACTCTTTCTGCAGTCTCAAGAATCTTGATAGTTTTCTCTTCATAAGTGAGATCACTTTCCAGTTGAACTTCCTCCAAAGGTATAGTATCCTTCTAAGAAGTTTCTTCCATTTCTGGATGACATTTCTTAAGTTGACTCACATGAAACACATTATGGACAAATGAGATTCTGGAAGTTCTATTTCATAGGCAACTTCTCCTTTACGACTCAGAATCTTGAATGGTTCAACATACCTTGGTGCCAATTTTCCTTTGACTCCGAACCTGTTCACTCCACGAAGTGGTGATACTCTAAGATAAGCTCTATCACCAACTTCGTAGGTGACTTCTCTACGCTTAGGATCTGCGTAGCTTTTCTGTCGGGACTATGCTATCTTCAATCTGTCCTTAACCAACTTGACCTTCTCTTCGGCTTCTTTGATAAGATCTGGCCCGAATAAACTTCTTTCTCCCACACCATTCCATAACAATGGGGTGGTACACTTTCTTCCGTAGAGAAACTCAAATGGTGCCATCTCAATGCTGGCTTGATAGCTGTTGTTATAAGAAAATTCTGCGTAAGGCAGACTTTCATCCCAACTGGCTCCATAGTCTAAGGCACACGCCCTCAACATGTCTTCAAGAATCTGATTAGTACTTTCTGTTTGTCCATCAGTTTGAGGATGAAAAGCAGTACTGAATTCCAACCTCGTTCCCAATGACTCATGTAACTGTCTCCAAAAATGGGAAGTGAATTGAGTTCCCCTATCAGACACAATACTCTTGGGCACTCCTTGTAGACATACAATTATACTCATGTAGATTCTGGCTAACTTTGCACTTGTATAGGTTGTCTTCACGGGTATGAAATGAGCCACTTTAGGTAGGCGATCCACTACTACCCAAATAGAATCGTATCCTGACCGGGTCCTTGGTAATCCGGTAATGAAATCCATACCAATCTTGTCCCACTTCCAATCAGGAATAGGTAGTGGTTGAAGCAAACCTACTGGTTTCTGATGTTCCTCTTTCACTCTACTACACACATCACACAAGGCAATATGTTCGGCGATGTCCTTCTTGAGATTATTCCACCAAAATCTTTCCTTCATGTCCATGTACATTTTGGTGTTACCCGGATGAATGGAATACGGAGAGTTGTGTGCTTCTTGCAAAATCAGTTTCCGCAGTTCCGGATCTTGTGGAACACAGATACGTTTCCCATGCCATAAGGTACCCTGTTCGTCTTCATGGAACCCTTTGGCTTTTCCTTTGCCAATATTTTCCTTAATCTCTTCAATTTCCCTATCAGTCTTCTGGGCTTCTTTGATCTTGTCCAACAAAGTGGGTTGAACATCCAAAGACATGAGATGTCCTTCAGGCACAATCTCCAATCTGAGTTTTCTAAATTGGGTACACAGATCATCTGGCAATTCTCCTTTGGTAAGGCCATTCACAAAAACCTTACGACTTAGAGCATCTGCTACAACATTTGCTTTACCGGGGTGGTATTGCAAACTTAAGTCATAGTCCTTGATAAGTTCTAGCCATCTTCTTTGTCTCATATTAATTTCCTTCTGGGTGAAGATATACTTCAAACTCTTGTGATCTGTGAACACTTCACAACGCTTTCCCAAAAGATAGTGTCTCCATGTTTTGAGTGCATGGACAATAGAGGCTAACTCTAAATCATGAGTAGGATAGTTCACTTCATGAGTTTTGAGTTGTCTCGAGGCATAAGCCACAACTTTACCGTCTTGCATAAGTACTGCACCCAAACCCTGATGAGATGCATCACAATATACTTGGAAATCTTTTTCCAAATCTGGCGGAACCTGTGTCTTGTCACAAGTCTCTTCTTCAATTCCTGAAAGCTGAGTTCACAACCTTCAGACCATGCAAACTTCTTGTCTTTCTTTAAAAATTCAGTCATAGGCTTAGCAACCTTTGAGAAATTCTCAACGAACCTTCTGTAGTAACCTGCTAAGCCAAGGAAACTACGAACTTCTTTCACGGACTTGGGAGATTCCCATTCAGTCACAGCTGAAACTTTAGCAGGATCAACTGCTACACCATCCTTTGTCATAACATGACCAAGAAATCCAACTTCATCCAGCCAGAACTCACACTTGCTGAATTTGGCATAAAGTTTATGCTCCCGTAACTTCTCAAGTATCAATCGCAAATGGCCTTCATGCTCTTCTTTGCTCTTGGAGTAGACTAGAATGTCATCGATGAAGACGACAACAAACTTGTCAAGGAATTCCATGAACACCTTGTTCATCATATTCATGAAGTATGCTGGAGCATTGGTCAAACCAAAAGGCATTACGGTATACTCATACAATCCATACCTTGTAGTGAACGCTGTTTTAGGTATGTCTTGTTCCCTTATCTTGAGTTGAAAATAACCTGACTGGAGATTAATCTTTGAGAACACACATGCTCCTTCTAGATGATCAAACAAGTCATTGATTCTAGGCAAAGTGTATTTGTTCTTGATAGTTACCTCGTTGAGTGAACGGTAATCTATGCATAATCATTGACTTCTATCTTTCTTCTCCACGAACAAAACTGGGGCTCCCCAAGATGAAGAACTTGGTTGAATAAATCCTTTCTGCAACTGTTCTCCTAGTTGTTTCTTGAGTTCTTTCAGTTCATCAACTGACATTTTATAAGGTCTCTTTGCTATTGGTCCAGACCCTGGTACCAAATCTATAAGAAACTCCACATCTCTATCTGGTGGCATTCCCAGCAATTCTTCCGGAAACACATCCGGATATTCACTCACAATTGGCACACTGTCTATGCTAACCCCCTTAAGAGAATTAAGCATACTCCTTTTTGCTTCAAAGTTGGTCTTGAATCTGATCCTTTTATTTTCTGGAGTTGTGAGTGAGACAGTATGGTTGGCACAATCTATCACTCCTTTGTACTTAGTCATCTAGTCCATTCCCAAAATGACATCCAATCCTTGGGAGTTTAGAATTATCAAGTTAACGGGAAACTTATACTTCCCAAACTCTATGATTAGATCATGACATCCTGAATTCACTATCATTTCTCCACCAGGAGAACTTACTTTTATAGGACACCCAATAGTTTCTACTGGTAGTTCATTTCTTTCAACAAATTCTCTTGATATGAATGAATGAGATGCACCAGTATCAAAGAGTACAAATGCTGGAATAGAATTGAGTCTGAACTTACCAGCAACAGCATCAGGCTCCTCATAGACCTCCTCCACATTGATGTGGTTTACTTGTCCCTTCTGAAAAGGGTCGGGCTTGTTGGGTCCTTCAACTTTCTTTTCTGGGCAGTCATTTGCATAATGCCCCATCTTCTTGCATTTGAAGCATTCAACCTGACTAATGTCTCTCTTAACAGGATGATTTGCACTTCCACTTCCATTACCACTGTGGTGACTCTTGTATCCACCCTTGTGGTTCTTGTATTTGTCATTGTCATGACGACGGTGATGTTTGTCATGACGGTTGTGGTTGTGGTGCTTGTTGAATTTCCCATGCTTGTGGGATCCTGAGCTTCCACTGTCATCATAATGAGATCGTTTGTGAGACGATCCCGAGCTGTGCTTGTCGGAGTGCTTTCTCTTTCTACTCTCTACTTTCTTCATTTTGTTCTCCAAAATAGCAGCCTTGTCACAGAGCGACTGATAAGTGGGAACAAATGCCACAACCAACTGCAGATTCAGCTCATCATTCAAGCCTTCAAGAATTTTTTCCTTTCTCTTAGCATCGGTGTCAACTTCATCCGGTGCATAAAGCGCCAGATTGTTGAACTCCTCAATATATTCAGCCACGCTGTAGTGGCGCTGCTTCAGATTATGGAACTCTTTCTTTTTCAGACTCATCACTCCAGATGAGATATGAGCAGTGCGAAAGCCATCCTCAAAGATAGCCCATGTCACTTCATCTATGGGAGTGGTGATCTGGAAGTTGTCCCACCAAATGGCGGCTGCTCCTTCCAGCAGATGTGCCAAATCGACCTTTTCAAAGATCCAGACAACCCACGGTTACCAAGTCCTTGTTCACTGAGCGTAGCCAATCATTGGCCACCATGGGATCAGTCGTTCCTGAGAACTTTGCTGGCCTCAATCTCAAGAACCTGGTAAGCATATCAAAACCCGGTGGGTTGTTGTTGTTGTTGTTGTTGTTGTTGTTGTTGTTGTTGTTGTTGTTGTTGTTGTTGTTGTTGTTGTTGTTGTTGTTGTTGTTGTTGTTTTGGTTCTGGATGAACGTCGTCATTATCTGCATTAGCTGAGTTTGAGCGGTCATCATTTGTTGCATTTTTGGAGTGATGATGTTGTTGTTGTTGTTGTTGGGGTTGGGGTTTGCACGACGGGGAGGCATCTGTGGTTTGTTCAAATAGAGATAAGAATGAGATACCCATAGATGCTTTCATGCACATTACATCACATAAGCAAACACAAGCATGCAACACTAGATAAAAGTTCAACAACAAGATAACAAGTTCGTAAAGTAAAACACACACAAATAACAAGCCATCCACATGTCGGATGGTCAAATAACAAGTTCTCAAACAACAAGTATGATAATAAAAGATAAACGAGTAGTCAATCTACTCATCGGCATCAATCTCCTCCTCGACAAAGGTAACGCCTGCGTTCTCCATCGCGGTCTTGTATTCCTCGACGCTAGTGGTCAAGGTCTCTATCTTGGCCTTGAGAGCCCTCTTCTGGGAACGAAGCCTCTCTATCACTGTCTGCTGCTGCTCGAGCTCGAAATCCTTGGACTACAGTTCTTCAGTCATGTCCCGGATTTTCTTGTTCCTATCCTGGACACGCTTCTCTTGACTCTTGAACTTCCTGTCCTGGGTCTCGAACTTCGCCTCCATTTCCTTGACTATCTCGTCTTGCTCCGCGAAGAGCTTGTCCTTCTCGCGAAGCTGCACCTGGAGCTCGTCATTGCTGAGCATGACATTGGTCCTGTCAGTGTCCACGTGCCTAATGATAGACTCTAATTCCTGGAGGTACAGGCGTATCGGCTCTGCTGCATCCCTCGAATCGTCCTCGAAGTCGACGGACTCTCCATCCTCATCATGTCTTCCGAAGACGTGGAAGTGAGTACCTCTAACCTCGGAGTGTCGCCTAGCGGCGTCCCATCGATCCTGCATAACTACCTAAAGGCTCTCTCCTGTCATCGTGCATGAGCTTGAAGACAATGGCCTCCGTGGTAGGCTCTGCGTCAAGCGTCCGGGCCGGTTGACGTTGAAGCCCCAGAGGTCCTTCCTCTCAAACTTGGTGAGAGGATGCACCATGATGGTGGGAAGAGGTAGATTGAGCAAAGTAGTAAGCTCAACGATACGAGGACCAAAGCGGGTAACCTGGAACTCCTCAACAGTGCTGATGGTAATAGGCATATATTTATAAGATAGAAAAGTTAGAACAACACAACTCAAGATAAAACAAAAGACAAAACACACATACATATCCTTGGGAAGCAAAACACACGAGTCATGCATACATGAAACCATTACAACAACCAAGGTTCAATCTTATTTTAAAGCAACATTTTGGAAAATAAGGTGATAGGTGGTGGTCCAACTAACGAAGTACGTTTACAATCCTATCTCACTGGATCTGTTGGCTAACACAATACTTCTAGAAGCAATCAGCCTATCTTGCTCACATGACTCCATTACTAAGTCTATAATGTCTCCTCTTAAGGTTTGGTTGGTAGCTTCCAACTCTTGGGTATGTTCCTTCTCTTTCCTTAGATCATTTTGGAGGTTGAGCATTCTGCACTTGACTCTATCACCAAGTTCTTTGATGGTCTTCCAAGCTGCATCCTTTGCTGATTCAAAGAATGTAGTGTGCACCACTGAATTGGTGAACATGCAGAATCCTTTTTCCTGATGGTTGTCTTCCTTGTTTTTATACAAGTGAAGTTGCACCCACCAGTATTCCACTCCTTCATCCATCACAGGAAAACCTTTGTACACAGCTGCACCTTGTATCTCTAATGCAACCATGAGGTCCTTGAGAGCCTTGGGGAATTCTGTCTCACACTCCAAAGTCATTGTCATGAGTGGTCCTTTCCTCACGGCTTCGTTAATGGAGTTCATCTACAAATAGAGATGAGAGAGAAGATTAGAAAAGTTTACGAGAAGAATAGACAAGTGTAGAAGTTGCTGAAATTTTTCCTTAGTGGTTTCCAATCCTAGGGTCATAGTCCTACAGGAAACACAGTGCTCTGATACCATCTGTAAGATCCCTCCTTTATAAGGAAAATGATCCCTGTGATTGCAATGCTAGTCCCTGGATCATTGCTAGCATCCACAGTTTAAGATGAAGTACACAGATACAAAGGTCATTTGTTACATCCATTCCAGAGATAAACATAGTCTTTACAACTCAAAGGCCACAGGCCTAATACAAGAGTTTGAATAAGTAAATAAATATAAGTCTTCATATTCATGTGCCACAGGCAAACATGTTGAGTGTAGACTCATGACACCTAATCCTCATCAGAGTAACCTGCAACATCACAAGTTACAGCCACAGTGGGTCAATACTTTGGAATAGTATTGGCAAGTGATACCTTAGTATATTTTAAGTGGACTAGATACTATATGCAAATTTGGCTAAGTGTAGCTTGGCTTGCTTTGCTCAAAATAGGTTTTTCCTATTAGTTGAAATCACTAAGTTTTTCTTTGTCAAAACTTTTCCCAAGGAACCACCAATAGAAATTGAGGTCCTTCACCCTTGTTCACCCACAAATTTTTACTTAGAAATTGGGATGAGGAGATTCTTGATAGCTTCCATGCCTTGATGCTCAAGTTGTCCATTACCATGGACTTGGCTAAGTACTTAGATTTTTCCATCTGCAGAGGTTGTGCACTTTCCCCACCAGACTTGGTTTCACCAAGACATGACCTTTCAGAAGCCTTCCCTTAGACCAAATGGACGCGTTCCAACCTATCATTCCCACTACCACCAACTGTCCAAATGGCTAAGTTCTAGCAACTTATGTGATCCAGGCAGAGCCCATATTGCCAAGTGGTTGCACTAGAAGCTTCTTAACACTTGGCCTCTAAAATCTGTTTGTTCCTGGGTGGCTTACCACAAGTGAGATACACAAGGTAAACTATAGCCATGGGCCTTGTGTAACCACTCAATCAAAACCACAAATCAAGTCCCTTTCCACCCAGGTGTTTCATTGACTTAGTTTTTTTATTAAGCAAAACAAGTCCAAAGACTTAGAAATATTTTCATCATAGCATGTATATTTCACCAACCCTTGTTTGCTACTATCTAGGCTAAGCATGGCATAGATATTAACTTAACTTAGAAATTTCCTAGCAATTCTACAACTACTTAGGATTTCCCAACATGGCATATAGGCAAAATAATAACATGCAAGACTTAGCAAAATATTTCTAATGCTTAGTGTAAAATATAGGGATAGAATTATTCATGAATTACCACTTGCCTTGGTAGTTTGGAGTGTAGCACTCTTCACAATCACAATCACTAGCACCAAAGTCTACACAAAGAATGGTAGCAACAAATTACACACATAACATATACAAACAATCAAAAATATATGCATGCATGCAAAATGCTAAGTGATGATTTTTAAAACTCAACCAATCAAGTGCATAGTACTGAATCCTAAACAAGTAAAAAACTTGCCACACAACAATAATTTAAACCCTAAATTAATTCCTAAACAATTCATATGCTCAAATAAGCCCTACACATGTTTTTGCAAAAGAAACCATTTTAACAGATGCAAAACATTAAACACATTGCATAATCTGAAAGGGCTTGTTCTCCTGATTCCAACGGTATAAAATTTGTGAAAATCTAACGTGGGAATCAAAAGTTACAAACAAAACAAATTTGAACTAAAATCTGATTCAAAATCTGTTTTAAATCTAACTCACTGCCACGCGTCTTATTCCTACTGGCCGATACCGCTTCGCGTCGGATCGAGCTTCCGCGCCATAGGATCAACTTAGATCCAACGCGCCAGATCTAAAGAAAACGATTCGTCCTCGTTCTAATCTAATCCCTACGATGCAGATCTAACGGCTGCCGTTGCTCTGACCAAAGTCGAGCGGCGCTAGCGCGGCGTGAGCGCCTGTCGATGTGCCGGCGAACTAGGTCGCCTGGGGAGGGGAGAGGGTGCTCACCAGAATCACAGTGATGAGGTGAAGCTCAACATGTCCCTGGCTGGCGAAGGGGCGCTCGGAGTCGTCGGGGATTCCTCGCCGGAGTTCGCGAACGCGTACGTCTGCTTTCGGCGTTGGCGAAGATGAGATCACGCCAAGGCAAAATAAGCGGTCGTCGGATGCGCGGAGTGATTCTGGTCATGCGAGTGTCAAAGAGAGAACAAGGCGGTCGAACTAACTAGGAAGGTTCGCGGAGTTGGAGGCGTCGGATTCTCGGTGCTCGTCAAGTCGAAGCTCGGATCAAAGCAGCGGGCAAGGGATCGAGGTGCGCAAGGAAGTTGCGGCTGCTCGTATGAACCAGAGAGGAAGGCGCACGAGGTTTACCAGAATTGGTCGCGGAGTAGGTTACATGCGGCGCAAGGGAGAATCTTGGCAGCTGGTGGCGAAGAGTGTGCGTGTGGGGAAATGACCGCGAGGAGAGGTTCTTATAGCCGGAGCTGGGCGTGAGTTACTCATGAATCAATGGGAATCAACGCGGCGATGGCTGCGAGTAACGTGATGGCGAGCAGCGCTAGCGTGATTGACAAAGACGACGACGGGGTCATGAGTCCACTTGTCAGCGAAATAAACAGAGGGGAGGTGGGGTCTCAAGGCGTCGACTCAAGGCGTCTGTGTGTGAGAGTGAGAGAGGGGGAACCCGGGTGGGCTAGTTGGGCTGGATCTGTTGATGGGCTCAAACCCTAGCGCTGGCCTTTTTCTTTTTCTTTATTCCTTTTCTATTTCTGAATTGATTTTTTTGGAATGATTTTCAAATGTTTTCAAAAGCTTTTGAATTCAAACTTTTTCCAGGATTTTGTAGGGTGCAACATTCACACTTTTGGGCACAAAATCAAGTGGTCACTTTGTATTAGCTTGGTCCCTTTGTTCAAACAAAATAAGTAGTGCTATAGCACATAATTTGAATAAATTTTGGAAATAGTTTCTGAATCATATTTGTTTTGTAAAATTTCACCAAACTTCAACAATCAATCACAATAACAAGAGAGCAAGCAAGGCTTGGTTTAAAACCAATAACTCTTCAATTGAGAGTGGCATTAGACTAATAGCTGTTCACATGAAATAATGAGCTCATATGCTCCTGTTTTTGAAGTGTTTTGTTTGAAATGAAAAACATATGATCATGGATGCATGAATGATATGCATAAGTTTGAACATGATTTTAGGGATGTTACAATCAGGAATTCTCTGAAGAAAAGAATCGGCTGAGCCTGCAGTTGCAGAAAGATAAGGAACTTCTCGACGCTGCCGAGCTAAAGAACTGGGCGATGAGTGAGGAAATCACTCGCTTTGAGAAGAATAAGGTTGACTGGACCCAGGATCGGCATAAAATTATGAATTATATTCACCGTAAGTCTTTGTTCTTTGTCGACTTACGTTTTTCCTTTGCTCGTCTTATCTTATATGGTTCCTTTGTTTGTAGATCATTTCCCCGAAGCTAAACCGGTGAGCTCCAAGGCAGTGGTGTTTGCTCACGCTCGCCGAGGTGTTCCTGTTACCTCGGATCAGGAATACTCTATTGAAGACTTTCTTGTTGCGGTTGGTGCTGCTATTGGACCAATGAAGATTATGGGAAGAGATTTGGTGCAAGCAGCTATCCGGGCCTACCATGTTCTTTGGCCAAACACCTCTGGAATGCCTGAAATTGATGAAGTTGAAGTGCTTGTGTCAAGACTGATGGCATCTCAAACCCAACTTAACCTCTGGAGGGAATCTGTAGGGAGGGCTGGTGCTAACATGGCCCTTACGGCTGTGTTGTCTTGGTACGAAGATATCTCCCTCGATACTCTGATGCATCTGCGCACTGGCTCTCCTTGGGTGGAAAATCCAGAGTTTATTGCTCGCCGTCAAGCTCGTGCTTTTTAGCTTATCGAGTATGCCGACTTGCATAATTGGATTGAAGGGCCAAGTTTTCTTTCCAATCCGGCGGATGATGTCGAAGCTGAAGATGCATCCGGTGATGATTTGGCCGATCAGGATGAAGCCGAGGGTGACTCTGATAAATCCCGTGATTCAAATGAAAGCTCGGATGAGGATGGCGACGCGCGATCGTCCTCTAAAGGGACTGAGAACTCTCGAGCTCAAGTTGATGTTTCTCAGCCGCCGGGGCTTGTCCCCGAGGTTACTATTGCTTCTGTCGAAGCCGAAGTAACTTCGGTTGAGGCCCCAGCTACCTCGGAGCGCCCAGTTCCTGAAAATACCCCTGCGCAGGAGACCAAGGTTGCTCCGCCGTCATCCGAGATACCCATTCCTGATGCTCCTGACCATGCTACTGCCCCTTAAGGATGATTTGGCCTTTTTTGTTATTTAGGTTAAAAAAACTCTAAGTTGTTTTCAGTCCCCGGTATGCCGGGCGTATGCTGTCTGTGGAACAATTGTCCGTCTTTTGGTGTGGTGTGAACCTTTTTGCCTTGCGCCGCTAAGGCATTGGTGATGGTAATTAATATTATTCCCTCTAAGAAAATCTCATTGCTTCATATATTTACTTTGCCGAACTTTAATTTCGTAAAGCCGGATTGTATTCTTCTATGTGGCTGACCTTCGTTCGGCATTTATCTTGCTTGCCCTTTGTAAACTTGGTTGTGTAGCTGTTGTGTTCCCAACTTCTACCTGAAGTATAATGCTCGAAGCCCATAGCTTAGCTTATTTATTCTTCCCGAGGTATCCTCTGGTAAAGTGGTGTGAATAGGTTGCATCCCTTATCATACTTTGACCTGCTAGGGTTGTTATTCTCGTTACTATTATCCTTAGAAATCATTATTTGTTTCCTCCTTACTGTTCCTTTGATGACTGAGGCAAGCTTATGTCACATCTTGCTAGTTATGGTCAACAACTCGGGGAAATCCTCGAATCTCTATTTCAGCTACAGAACTTTTATGTGTCTGGAGAAAAACATCGGATAATATAAGTCAGTCCCCGAGTTATCACTCGGGTTACTGAGTTCTTGTGTGTGCTCACAAAATATCTAAAATCATGCAGCAGTCCCCGATTTATTATTTGGGTCGTCAAAACATAATGCATAATTCGATGTTGAGAACGTCACGGGGGATTCCCCGAGTTATTGTTCGTGGCTCCGAGGTTTTAATACGCAACTTAAAAATACGAAGGAACATGGGGCAGTCCCCGAGTCACTGCTTGGGGTGCCGAGATTTAATACACAATTCAAAATAAAATACAACATGAGGCAGTCCCCGAGTCGCTGCTCGGGGTGCCGAGGTTTAATACATAATTCAAAATAAGATACAACATGAAGCAGTCCCCGAGTCACTGATTGGGGTGCCGAGGTCTAATACATGCTCGATACTCTGACTTGGTGCGTCACATCGTGACGTGCAATATATGGCTTCTAAGTGTAGAACGGGCGAAGTAAAGCTATGTTCCACGGTCTTTTTGATTCGTCCCTGGCTTTGTTTGCCTTGTTCTTTTCTGGTGACTGAGCATCGATTAGGTAATATGCATCATTGTGCAATGCTTTACTCATGATGAATGGTCCTTCCCATGGGGGTGAGAGTTTGTGCATGCCGGCTGTGCGCTGCACTAGCCGAAGAACCAAATCTCCTTCTTTAGAAACTCTTGGATTGACTTTCTTGTTGTGGTATCGTCTGAGGTCTTGCTGATAAATAGCTGATCTTGATAATTCCAATTACCTGGCCTCTTCTAGCAAATCAACATCGTCTTGCCGAGCTACTTCATTTACCTCGACAGTTGTGTAGTGGATCACTCTCGGCGAATCATGCGTTATGTCGGCTGGAAGCACAGCTTCTGCCCCAGATACTAGAAAGAATGGGGTATACCCTGTTGACCTGTTTGGGGTAGTTCTGAGGCTCCATAGTACTGCTGGAAGTTCCTCGATCCAGCATCCTGTCGACATTTGTAGTGGTTCGATAAGCCAGGGTTTTATTCCGGACAATACCAGCCCATTTGATCTTTCTACTTGCCCGTTTGATGCTGGGTGAGCCACCGAGGCAACATCTAGTCTTATGTGTTTCTCTTGGCAGAATATAGCAAAGGCTCCTTCAGCAAAATTCGTGCCATTATCCGTGATAACACTGTGTGGATATCCATACCTCAAGATAATATCTTTGAGGAATTTCACCGTTGTTGGTCCATCACACCTTCTTATTGGTTTCACCTCGATCCACTTTGTGAATTTATCCACCATGACTAGAATGTGAGTCATTCCGCCCCGGGCTGGCTTGAACGGACCTACCATATCCAAGCACCATCTAGAAAAAGACCAAGTAATTGGTATTGTCTTTAATTCGGACGAGGGCATATGTATCTTGCTGGCGTATCTCTGGCAACCGTTACATTTTCTACTAATTCCTTTGCCTCCTTCAATGCCGTCGGCCAATAAAATCCATGCCTAAATGCTTTGGCCACTAAAGCTCTGGAGGAGGCGTGATGCTCGCATTCTCCCTGATGTATATCCAGGAGTATTTCCTGCCCTTCTACCGAGTCAACACATCTTTGCAGTACGCTTGTGACGCTTCTCTTATACAGCTCATTGTTTATGATTGTGTAAGATTTTGCTCTTCTTACTGTCTGTCTAGCCAGTACCTCATTACTCGGCAAGATTGCGTCCTTAAAGAATGAGAATATGGGTTGCGCCCATATCGGCGTGATTTTATCTGGGATAGTCTCACTGTCGATTTCCATATTTTCTGCCGACATAACAGGTTCGGATCTTTCTGTGTTTGCTCGTGCGACGGACGGGTTTACCTTTAGAAAACCCGGGTTATATTCCTTGTCGATTTCCATTGGCACACTTCCTTCTATTAGTTCTGCCAAGATACGAATTGACTCGGATTCCGGTGATAGTGTAATTGATGGTTTTCTCAGGTGCTCTAGGGCAATGCCCCGGGGAATTGATTGCCTGGTTGATCCAAGCTTTGACAGTGTATCTGCAGCGTCATTTTCCGCCCGAGGTATTAGGTGAAATTCGCATCCATCAAAATAACCACTGATTTTTTGCACATGAAATCTATACAGGGCCATATTCGCATCTAGTGCGTCCCAATTTCCTGATACCTGTTGTACTACCAGATCTGAATCCCCATAGCATAGGATCCGACGTATACCAATCTCTTTTGCCATTTTTAACCCATGGACGAGTGCTTCATACTCGGCTACATTGTTTGACGCGACAAAATGTATCTGCAGCTAATACTTCAGCTGATCTTTTTTTGGCGAAGTCAATACTATCCCTGCCTCCAAACCATTTCTCAGCTTAGATCCGTCAAAATGCATTGTCCAATAATTCGGATTTGGTAATGGTGGTTCATATTGTACCTCGGCCCAATCCACAAAGAACTCAGCCACTGCCAAAGATTTAATTGCATCCCGCCTATCAAATTGCGGGGCATAAGGTGATAACTCGATTGCCCATTTTGCTATTCGGCCACTTGCATCTTTGTTGCACAATATTTCGGTTATGGGCGCTTCACAAATCACTTTTATCGGATGTTCTTCGAAGTAGTGTTTGAGTTTTTTCGCTGACATGTACACTCCATAAGCCATTTTCTGGTAGTGTGGGTAGTTCTGCTTTGAGGCTGATAATACCTCGCTTAGGTAATATACCGGCCTTTGTATTGACTTATTCCCTTCATTCCGATCCACGACAACCACCGCACTTACCACTCTGTTAGTGGCGGCTACATAAAGTAACATAGGTTCTTTTGATAATGGAGAAGCAAAGATCGGTGCTATGACCAACATCTTTTTAACTCATGAAATGCATTATTAGCCTGTGGTGTCCAGATGAATTTATCAAAATTTTTCATCAGTTCATATAGAGGTAATGCCTTTTCCCCTAGCCGACATACGAATCTACTCAGCGAAGCCAAGCATCCCGTGAATTTTTGTACATCGTTCAGACACCTCGGCAGTTCCATTATTTCAACTGCTTGGATTTTAGTTGGATTTGCCTCTATACCTCAGCAGGATATGAGAAAACCGAGTAGTTTTCCAGCCGGCACACCAAAGGTACATTTTTCTGGGTTAAGCTTCATCTGGAATCTTCTCAAATTTGCGAACGTCTGCCGAATATCATCAAGGAGCGTTTTGCTCTCTTTTTTTTATCACCACATCGTCTACATATACTTGTACATTTTTTCCTATCTGGTCATGTAGACACTTTTGCATGCATCTTTGGTATGTTGCTCCTGCATTACGCAGGCCGAATGGCATGGTGCGATAGCAATAAGCCCCGTACGGGGTAATAAACACAGTCTTTATTTGATCGGCCGGATTTAACGGTATCTGGTGGAAACCAGAATACGCGTCTACAAATGACAACAACTCACAACCAGCGGTCAAATCAATGACTTGATCTATCCTAGGTAAATGAAAAGGATCGTTGGGACACGCCTTGTTTAGGTTCGTGTAATGGATACACATTCGCCATACGACGGCTACATTCGGGTCATCCTTTTTCTTTTCTACTAACACCGGATTTGATAGCCAATACGGATGAAGCACTTCCATGATGAACCCGGCCGCAAGGAGCCGAGCTATCTCGTCCCCTATTATTTTTCTCCTGTCTTCGGCGAAGCAGCAGAGAGGTTGCTTCACCGTACTTGCTCCTGGCCTTACATGTAAAGAGTGCTCAACCAACTCCCTCGGCACACCTTGCAGGTCTTGAGTCGACCATGCAAAGATATCCTGATTCTCACGGAGGAAGTTGGTGAGCTCGCTTTCCTATTTGGCATCTAGGCCGGCACCAATTGTGATGGTGTGCTCCAGGAACTGCTCATCTATCTGGATCTTTTTCGTCTCTTTAGTCGGCATGAAAGAAACACTCCCATGGGGGTTTGGTAACGCCGGCATATTCAGCTGTGCCGACTGAGCCAGAGCCGCTACTTCCTGAATCCTCCTTTTTCTCTTGCAATCACCAACAACTCGGCCAGGTTTGATCCGACCGAGGCACACTCCATTGATTTTCTATAATCTCCGACTACTGTTATCACCCCCTGTGGGCCGGGTAACTTCATTTTCAGATAAGTAATGTGGCAACTGCTCATGAATTTAGCCAATGTTGGCCGTCCGAGTAAAGCATGATAGCAACTCTCTAGGTCCACCACCTCAAACTCCAAATTCTCTGCTCTGCAATTCTCCCTTGTGCCGAATAACACATCTACTCGGACTTTCCCAATGGGTTCACATGAGAGACCCGGCACTATCCCATGGAACGTGGTTCTTATAGATTGTAACATATTCTGCGCTATTCCAAGTTTGTGCATTGTGTCTTTGTACATAATGTTGATACTACTCCCATTATCAATGAGTACTTTTGAGAATTTCACATTAATGCTAGGTCTGACAAATGTCAGATCTAATACCAGAGCATACGACCCTAGATTCGGCATTATCTTCGGGTGGTCTTTTATGCTCCAGGTTATTTCCTGATCGGACTAAGGCATGTATCTTGGTACTACCGGCATCACAGCATTCACTTCCATATGCCGGCGTTGTACGCTCTGCCTGTCTTGCTGTTCTGTTGTGAACACACAATATGATTGATGATGCTCCCTGTAATCATTACGTCCGTTGTTTCCGGGGTTTGCCCTTCCGTCTTGACTTTGATTTATCACTTGATGCACTGCATCCCTCCGGTCTGAGTTATCATACCTCAGAGGAGGTGGCGGTAACATTAACTGCTGCGCATTTGCTCCGGTTAGCTGTGGCTGTTGCTACTGATGCTCTTGGTGAGGAGGCGCTTGCATGCCCGTCGGGTTCCCCATTGCATTTTTCATCCAAGCACATTGACGAGTTGTATGATTAGCCGGATTGGCCGGGTTTGGAGTGTGGAACTTACACGGTTGATCCAACATGGATTCAAATGTGTACTTCGGCCTTTCCCGCCACTGCTTCTTCTGTTCTGGTGTCCACTGTCTTTTCCCTTCATTCGTCGGTGTCCACTGCTGAGGACCATTTTTCGGTCGCTGATTGTTTCCATGACTAGGCTGATCTTGTACCACCGCTGCCACCTGGTTGGAAGCATATCTATAGTCTGGCCTCTCCTCCCTTATTCTACCTCGGAATTCATTGCGCCTCGATGATCCGGCTGCATCTCTTGCAAATTGATCTTGGTGCTCCCGATGCTCTGCCGACATTAATTCTAGTTGCGTCGGATCCCCTAAAGTGTACAAATCTGCTATCCTGATGGTCTCTGCCAATGTGGTCGGCATATCTCTTTGCAGCCTTTGCCATAATACACTTGCATATCGGCAGCCTTGAGCAAAGCAAGCTATTGCTTGCGACTCTATGACTCCTTCGCATGAGTTTCTGAGGTTACACCACCGAGTCAAGAATTCTCTATCCGTTTCATTCGGCCTCAGCTTACACATAGCGAGCTGCTATGGCTTGTTTGGTCTTTTATAGGCACTGGTGAAGTTGCTGATAAACATTTCTTCAAAATCTAACCAACAGTTGATACTGCCTGCTGGCAGATTGTTTAGCCATACCCTGGCTGGTCCTTCCAGCATCTGCGGGACGTATCTTACTGCCCATAGTAAGTTTCCACCTGCTATTTTACTGCTGTGGCATAGTCAATTAACCAATCTTGCGGTTTTGTGCTCCGATTGTATGTTTTTGTGCCTCTTGCCAATTGAAAGTTCGGCACGGGCGGTTCTCCCATGATCCGAGGTCCAAAGCACGCCGGGCCGGGCGGACCTTGTTCCTCCAATAGCTCGGACCGATATAATCTATCCAGTTTTAGTCTTGCGTCATCCAACGTCAAATTTCTATAATCGATCCTCTCTTGCATTCCGTAGAGGTTATGTCCACCGGGTTCTGCATGCTCGATATCCGAGTAACCATCATTGTATCTATCATTCGCCTGATTACGGTGAGCTGGTCTCGTTTCTCGCTCTTGCCGAGGTTCATACCTCGGCTGAGGATCTTGCGGAAGGTTTCTCCTTCCTTCTGCTGGGTTATGGGTTTCGTGATTTACCCTTCTGAGGTTCCCGTGCTCCCTGTTTGCACGGCCGAGGTTTCTATCCCCACTGTTACCTCAGCTACCATTGCCCCGGTTCTCATTGACCTTCCCGGCCACCACTGGGTCATATGGGACAATTTGCTTATTTATTTTACCCGAAGTTACTGCCCTATCTCTTCGCGCATTGTTTCCGGGTGAGGACGCTGCCGCCGCAGAAAGTGCGGGGCCCGCTCCTGCCGAATGAACCATGCGCGAGGCTCCTGGCCTTGCTGGGTCAACCTTAAGCATTTCCTCATTCTGCTGGTTTGCGATTCACACCAGCTCATTTACTCTTTCTTGTTGTTTTTGCCGGGCTTCCCCACTTAATCCTTCCAACTCCAGGGCTGCGGCATTTGCCGCCCTCAGGTTCTTTGCCGGGGTACTGTACCTCGGCAAGCCTAGATCGACTGAATCACCTTCACGAGCCTCATGCTCTTTGTTGATATCATTCATGAGGTTCTTTCCTCTCAATCTCAATTCATCTACCCGCTCGGGGGCAACATCCAGTTTGTTTGCCTTAGCATACTCTCACAGGGTCCTGTTCAAGGACTCCCGCAAGGCCGACACGTTTTTTGCCTCTACTAGTACTTTTTGTCTAGTTTCTTCTAACTCCGCATGGGCGTTAGCCGGATCAAGTATCGGTGCCACAGGCATGGTTAAATTATCTATAGTTGCCTGGAGAATGTTCTCAGGTCTCTTGAGAGGTGTCCATCTTACCCTTGCCGCCTTTGGGGTTGTCTCCTGCACCTCGGCTGACTTGGCTGCTGACGGATTTACTCGGTGGGCTGCGGAGCCGTCTGCTTTGCGGCCATCTGTCCTCCTGCTGCTGGGTCCATGCTTGGCCCGGCGCCTGCCCCTGCCGCTGGTGCTGCGGCTGTCACCATCACCTCGATGCTGCCGACGGGGCGTGCGCCACGTGGACCATTAGCATCGCTGAGGGGAGGTTCTCCTGCTTCAACGACTCGACGGGGATAGACGCAGGACGTGTCGACGCCTACGTAGACCCTGTGCGCGCCCAGGTTGATGAAGACGCCGTTGCGCGGAGGCGCTTTGCTCCTGAAGCTACCTGCGTTATCACTGACATAGTCCCAGAGATCAAATCTCTGGACTAAGCCAGAGACAACTCGCTCGCTGGTGTGGATGAAGTTTCCCGTACGGATCTTGACTCAAGCTAGCACCGCTGCTGGCCCCATGGTGGGCGCCAACTGTCATGGTGGTGGCATGGCAGATGCCATGGGTAGGCTAAAGTATGGGGCCAATGGATGCTAGTGGGATCTGGGGAGGGAAGATGCAGTGATTTCTACACTCAAATGTTCTACAAGTGAATCTCTATTCTTCTTCTCAATGAATACAAGTCTTTTTAGAGCTATCTCCTAGAGAGGAAGAACCATAATACACGAGACTTCCGGCGTAGAGTCAATCGATCCCCCCTCAGGAGCCCTCGACTCCCCTTATAAAGGGGTGCCTTGGTTCCTTCTAGGGCTGACGTGGCAAGCATATCCTTGGAATATGCTTGTCCCAATATGGTAACTCGGCGGCTTCCTTTCCGTGTCGCCCTTCTATCGGCGGTAATGTTCCAGAGACCCTCACATGCGCGCCTCGGGCTTCCTCACTGTCACCTCAGTGACATTCATCTGCCCTTCTACAGCTCTGCTCCTTATCCTTTGTGCTTGGCTCTGTCTACATTCCTCCTATCCAGTGACTAGGGTTTGACTACTGGCACCTCCTTCTCCTGCAAGCTTCATGTTATTCGGCCTTGTCTCGCATGACTCGGCTCGGCCTTCACCTGTATTCAATTTAATCAGACTCATTCGGCCGACTTAATTCATATGTCGGCCGGATAAGGTGTCGCTCATTCTACATTCGTCATGGCCCTTCTTATCTTGGCCGACTCTTACATGATTTGGCCGACACAATTAGTAATTTGGATCACGACAAGGGAGATTCCTTTCGTCTTTCCCCTGACTTGACCCTATCCGAGGTCACCTCCCCAACATGGGGTATTTTCAACTGACAAAGCATGGGCTTTTCATGTCTTGTATGTCTCTTTGCCTTGTTCTCTAGTGCTTGTCTTGGGCATCTCCTAGTCACTGGTCTTATCCTCCCCTAAGTATAATGAAGCATCTTGTACTTGATGATGCATCATATGCCAGTTTGAGCCAGGGCATCCCAAGACCGTCATATGATGGAAGGGATTATGGTGGCACGATGTATACCGAGGTAACATGGAGCAGGTACATGAGGTCGAGGTAGCGCTTAGGGTCGCTGGAGGTCGAGGTAGAGCTTGGGGTTGCTGGAGAAGCCTGGGAGCGACGTGGTGATGCTGATAAGAGGCCCATCCGAGATGTTCTACATTGGCCCAAGCAGATCGAGCACGGCTTATGCCAGCCCCAAACTGGTGCAGCGAGGAGGTGCGTCCGAGAGTGAAGCGAGGCGACCAGGACCTGGTACGATGCCTAGGTGGCAAATTCGACCCGAGGTGGGTCAAGACATCCTGATGCCGGCCCACCCAGGGAGAGGTGATGGCAAGGTTGTTGCGCGGGGAAGCCGGGGGAAGAGGCGACGAGGTGGGCCGTAACCACGTTGTGTCAGCCTAGGCAGGGTGAAAGTAGCACCATCCCTGTCGGTACTGTGCTATGTCAACCCACCCGGGATAGAAGTAATTCCATCCCAGTCGAGGTAGAGGTAATTCCGGCCCAATCGGGGTGAAATGATATGTCGTCCTGTGGAGGTAAGTCAGCACAGGAAGGGAAAAGTCGGCTTGAGAAAGTCTCACCTAGGCCAAATTCTGTTTATCTCATCCCAGGAGAGTGTTTCCTGTCTTTTTATTAAACTCTATTATGAGTGTTTCAACTTAGGTGTTTTTTTGTAAATGTACCTTCTACTAAATCTTCTTTCTACCAACTCTGGGGGTACCCGGGGTCATATCCCTGACATAAGCCCCCGAGGCTATGTAGGACTTGCAAATTTGTGCATAGGCTTTACACTAAAATATCATCACCAGAGTTTCTATGGACATATAGTCAACATTCTCATTTTTGACATATAACCTGCATGAGTCATGTCGGTATGATACATTTCCTGAGTAGGCTTTGATCAACATATGGCCTGCATGGCCGATTTTTACCTAAGGCCTGCTTTGAAAAAAGTTGACATAGAGCCCGCTTGGGCGAATTCGACATACAGTCTACATGGGCAAATTTAACATAATGCCTGCTCGGGAAAATTTGACATGTATACTGCATGGGCAAGTTTGACATATAGTATGCATGGGAAATTTGACATATAGCATGCATGGGCATTCTCCATATGGACTTCTTGGGAAAATTTGACATATAGCCTACATGGGCATTCGTCATATGGCCTTCTTGGGAAAACTTGACATATAGCCTGCCAAAAATCTGACATACATGTCAAAATCCGAGATACATGTCAAAATCCAACATAGATGTCAATGCCATCAATGCCACGAATCCTGGCGATACTAGACATGAGTGATCCGACATACATGTCAATGTCATGATACTCGGTCAGACCAAGATAAATGTTATTAAGATAGTTCTGGGATGATGCCATGATATATTGGCAAACCAATATAAGTGGTGATTGGACATACTTTATGATGAGGCCATGCTATGATGGTAAACCAACATAAACAATGATTCGATATACTTTATGATGAGTCCATGATATGTTGGCAAACCAACATAAATGGTGATTCGAGATACTTTATGATGAAGCCATGCTATGCTGGAAAGACGACATAAGCGGTGATTCGAGATACTTTATGATGAGGCCATGATATGCTGGCAAACCGACATAAATGTTGATTCAACATATTTTACGATGAAGCCATGATATGCTGGAAAATCAACATAAACGGTGATTCGAGATACTTTATGATGAGTCCTTGATATCCTGGCAAACCGACATAAACGTGATTCGAGATACTTTATGATGAGGCCATGCATTATATGATGGCAAACCGACATAAACGGTGATTCCAGATACTTTATGAAGAGGCCATTATATGTTGGCAAACCGACATAAATGATGATTGGAGATATTTTATGATGAAGCCATGATATTCTGGCAAACCAACATAAACGGTGATTCGAGATACTTTATGTGAGTCCATGATATGCTGGGAAACCGACATAAATGGTGATTCGAGATACTTTATGATGATGCCATGATATGCTGGCAAACCGATATAAATGATGATTCGAGATACTTTATGATGATTTATCAGTAAGTTTTCCTCATCATAAACATTCCAAGAACCATAGTTAGTCAACATAAACATATAACAGATGCTGTAATTTAGTAGTTGGCATAACAGAATACACAACTACATACAGAGAGCATTTGACATACTGGAAGACATAGAAAAAATTGAAATACTTTGAGGGCATTCCTTATGACATAAACTATACATAATGAACGTTAATCTAAGCAACAGTTCTATGCATGGGGATGGTAGCTAAATACCGATTGAGCCCCCTAGATGTTTTTCTTGCCTAAGGGAGATTCTATGCCGGATTTTCCGGCTAGCCCCCGAATTGTGATATATCATTCCCAGGGTGACCGGCTAAACAAGCGATAAAGGGTGACAGTCCCCGAGTGACATTCGGGGTTGCCTCATGTGTGAATAGACAATAGATACTTATGTGAATGTTGTCCGTGATGATGTTGAGGCCAACATATGTTTATGGGGGAGGCTTACATGCTAGCCCCTAGATTCGTTGAGTACTGTATAGTGGGGATGAAGAAGATGAAGCTGCTACATCAATGGTGATGCCGTCGTTGATGAAGAAAGTCTTGTCCGGATGAAATTCTAGCCACCACCTCTACTGGCCCCACGGTGGGCGCCAACTATCGTGGTTTGATAACAACAAGTGCCTGGGGTAGGTTTATGTTGGGGTCAATGGACACTGGTGGATCTGAGGAGGGATGATGCACTAATCAACATATACAGATGAACACACGATATACCCAGGTTCGGGGCTCTCCTAGTGAGATAACACCCTACTCCTGCATGCTAGATGATATATCTTGGATAGTTACTATAGCTACATTGGGCTACATGAGATGTATCTTGCCTCCTAGAGGTCTTCTCCGTATGCCTCAAAGCTAGAGGAAGAAGAAGAGAGATCGTGAGTGAGCTAGGGGGAAATGAGCCCCCAAGGGGTGCCCTCTAGAATGACCACGTGGTGCTCCTTATAATGGGAGCCCAGGGGATAAGGGATGGCCCACTCACACTATTCCTAAGTTGACTAATGGAGTCTCATCAAATGTTCATGATGTGACTACTAGGGTCTTGTCAACTAACAAAGCATGGGCTTTTCATGTCTTGGTTGTCCCTTTGCCTTGTCCTCTGGTGCTTGTCCTAGGCATCTCCTAGTCATCAGTCTTATCCTCCTAATACGTCCAATTTGCATCACCATCCTATATCATAATTTTCCTCTATTTATTGATATATGTCTTATTATGAGATGTTACTTATGTCTTTTCCTCTGTTTTTGCATGTTGGATGTTTCTTGGAGGATGGACTGCTGGAGTCAGGTTTCTGATGGAAAAAGAGGTGTTTTGATGCAATTTTTCGAAGATCAGAAAAATACCAGAAAAATATTGGAAAATTATATTTTCCCAGAAGACGGAGGAAGCCAGAAGGGGAGGCGTAGCTAGGCCACAGGGGGCCCACACACCCCTAGGCATGGGCCCTCCTTTCCTGACTCCGCCCTCTCGCTTATATCTTCCTCATAGAACCCTAATACCAGGGGGGGCGACCACAGAAAGATTCCTGCCGCCTCTGCGGGGCAGAAAACACCGAGAGAGAAAGATCTCTCCGACATATAGATTTATGCCAGGGAAATTCCTTCCCGGATAGGGGAGATCATTGCCATCAACACCGTCATCAAGCTAGGCTTCATCGGGATCATCATCATCCACACCATCATATTTACCAGCACCAACATCACCACTCCGCCCCGCTGTAACAATCGTGTTGGCTTGCATTAGTTCTTAGGGGAAACTTTCCCGGTGTTGATTACTATTGTAGTTGATGCTTGTGAGTGGAACCATTGGATTATTGTTTATGTTCAGATTTTTATCCATCACCATATCATCTTTGATCTTGATCCATATGATGTCTTGTGAGTAGTTCTTTTAGTTCTTGAGGACATGGGAGAAGTCATGTTGTTAGTAGTGGATTTGTGTTGAGTTATAATTCAATGGTTTAGTATTTAAGTTGTGGTGCTATTGTTCTAGTGGTGTCATGTGAACGTCGACTACATGATACTTCACCATTTATGGGCCTAGGGGAATGCATTGTGTATTTGGCTACTAGTTGTGGGGTTGCTGGAGTGACAGAAACCTGAACCCCCGTTAGGACACCATTGCATAAGGGAGCGTAGGATCTCAGAGTTTAAGGTTGTGGTTAGGTTTATATCTTAATTGCTTTCCTATAGTTGCGGATCCTTGCAGGGGTTTAACCTCAAGTATGTATTAGTCCAAGTAAGGTCGGTACAATAGAACAGGTTCACCGACACAACACTTACAACACCAAAGAAGAGTACTCAGCTATTTGAAGAGAAAGCACTTGACAGAATTCCCATGTGTCCTCGAGAACGTTTGGTCCTTATAAGTATTTCCACCGACTTGTCCTTTGCTAAGAAAGGATTGGGCCACTTGCTGTAGTTGTTCGTTGTCTTTATTACTTGCACTTTGTTTCTTTGCTTTATCAGAAAACCCCTAAAAATTCGTTTGTTAAGTATTTACAAAGAGTTCCTGCTCCATACCACTAGTAAACACCTTATGCTCCTCGTTGTGATCGACACTCCTATTTATCAAAAGTACTACGATACACCCCCTATACTTGTGGGTCATCAAGACTATTTTCTGGCGCCGTTGTCGGGGAGTGAAGCGCTATTGAAGAGTGGAACTGGTAAAGGAAACTTCTACTGTGAGTATTGCTTTTGTTTCTGTTTGTTACTTTGTTTCCAATATGGATAACCCACTTGGTTTTCTGTTTGGTAAAACTACTACCACTGTTAGGGTCGTAGATGAACCACCACCTGTTGAGATAGATCCTTTTAAGATACCTACAAGTATTGTTGATCGTGTTATGGATAATTATTATTTTGGGGATGGAACTGTCCATCCTGGTGATCACTTGCTTTTTAACCATGAATTATGCGGGTTGTTTAAGTGTGCAGGTATCACAACTGAACAGGTGAAGAAGAAGTTACTCTCTATATCCTTGAAAGGGAGAGCTGAAGAATGGTATAAGCTGCTGAAGAATGGACAATCCATGGAATGGGAGGAAATGGCATATCTCTTCTATTCTAAATTCTATCATCCCAGTGAGATTCATACGGATGGAAATCTGATATATAACTTTTGGCCTCGTGATGGAGAGAGTACAACTCAAGCTTGGGGGAGATTGAAGTTACTAATGCTTAAATGTCCTATTCATGAACTCCCTAACAATATTATTATCAATAACTTTTATGCTAGGCTTTCTCTTCATGATAAAGATTTACTAGATGCTTCTTGTGCTGGATCATTCACACGTATGAAGGAAGAAGCTAAATGGGATCTCCTAGACCGTATTCAAGAGAACATTGAAGCTTGGGAGAATGACAAAGGAAGAAATTTAGGTATAAACTATGATTATGAATGCATTAAATATTTTATGGGAACTGATGACTTCCGTGATATTAGTAATGAGTTTGGTCTTGACTCCCAAAGTATTGCCAATTGTTTTAAAGCCTTTGCCTCTTACATTGAAATTCCCAAAAAGAAGTGGAATAAGTACCATGCACCATATAAAGATGTTGTTAGTCATGTTCCTGTTAGAAGCATTGAAGTTTGTCCTACTAATCATATTGTGCCTGAACCTTATGTTGAAAAAATACCTTTTCCAACTAAGGTAAAGGAGTATTCTATGATGATTAGTGCAGATAATAAAGGTACTAAGAGAACTGTGGAGCCTGATGAGCAATTGAATATCAAACCTGTGGTAGCTATTGTGAATGACCTTGTCAGTAGAAATATAGAGTATGAGCACATTGTATTCTATGAAGATGCTTCTAATATTGTCTCTCATCCTAGAAAAAGTTAGAAAAGCTAGTGTTCCTGTGCTTTCTATTAAAATTGGTGATCATTTCTATTATGGTTTATGTGATATTGGTGCTAGTCTAGTGCTATTCCTTATGAGCTTTATAGGGAAATTATGCATGAAATTGATCCTTGTGACATTGAGGACATTGATGTGGTTATTCACCTTGCTAACAAGGAAACCATTTTCCATACTGGTATTGTAAAAGATGTGGAGGTTCTTTATGGTAAGATTAAGTATCCTGCTGATTTTCTAGTGCTTAATTCAACAGCTAGTAAAACTTGCCCAATCATTTTTGGTAGACCTTCCTTGAACACTTGTGGAGATATTATAGATTGTAGGAAGGAAAAAGTTTTAACTAAGTTTGATGGAGATTCTTATGATTTTAACTTTTAAAATTTTTCTAAACCTCCTTGTGAAAACAGCTTTCCTAATAAAGATTTCAGGATGGAACAACTTGCTTCTATTGATCCAGTTTATGACCTTGGGCCTCTTTTTGATGACTGTAAGTATGCTCATTCTGATGATAGATTTGTTTCCTGTGACAGTTATATTGGCAACTTTATTCAAAGTGCTACTGAAAGTTATTATGAGAGAGGGAAACATGGTTTTATGCATCTCAATAATATTAAGTTTCCCTGTTTTATGTTGAGAGCTTTGAAGTTGCATCTGTTCTGTCTTCCTATGCTAATGGCTTTTTGTTTTAACAATTTGTTTTCTCATGATACCCCCAGGAATAGGAAGTGGGTTAGACTCTCTGTTGGCTATTTTCTTCTTGATGCTCTCTTTCACTCCAGATATATATCTCCTATGTGAGCATCTTTGAAACTCTCAAGCCTAACCTAAAGCATTAAATAAAAGTACTTGTTGGGAGATAACCCAAGAGTTTGGTTGAGTCTTGGAAGTTATTACTTCAGTAATAACCGCTCCTTATCCTTTTTGTTTTGGTTTTTATGTCAAGTTGAACTACTTTTGAGAAGTGGACGAGTTGGGAAAACTGGCTGTCCTGGGACAGATTTTCATGCTGCATTGTAAAAATTCGTGAGGGATCTCAGTACGTCGGATGGAGTTGTATTTCTCTGAGCTTGTTCTCCAGATTGTTAACCAACTTTCATTAGTTTTGCACTTTTTGATTTGAGCAACATAAGGTTTTCAAAAAAATCAATCTTTACCTGCTGGTCTGTTTTGACACATTTCTGTTATCATTTGCATTTGCCTCTTGCAGAAGCCTTTGTTTTGATGGATTTCAGTTGAAGTGTGAACCTAAAGGTTTATTGTTTTTGCTTACACTAATGTTTCCCTTGAAGTTTGTGTATTACCTTGTGAGAAAAGGGAATTTCCAGGAGAAGGAGAAAATGAGTCTGCGGAGTTCGTCTTTGAATAGGTAAAAGTGGTGAAAACAGAAGGTTCGTGAAAACCCAGTCTTTTTATGTTTTTGATGTTTTTATTACGTAAGGAAAGTTACAATATGGAACAGAGGGGGAAACGGAGGGGCCCTAGCTGGCCGCGCCTGGAGGGGGTGTGAGCCCCCGAGCTCCATCTCCGCCTCGGTTTCGTACTAGTACCTTCCTTATGCATTGAAACTTCGTAATATATAACCCCACGGATCCCTCGAGGTTAATGCATCATGTTCTCGTCGTGTTTTCGGTTTGATCTATTTCTGTTAGGAAATCTTCGCAAGTTTAGAGCACCATGGACTCCGCGAACTACAAAGGCAAGAAGCCTGAGGAAGATGATCCTCAAAATCACAAGGAGGAGGATATTTTGGTTGGGGATGAAGAATACATGGAGGAGGACAAGCATCTGGACAACCGCACTTCCGTCGCAAGCATTGGAGTGGTGGCAAAACCTACCAAGCTTAGGACGAGAGCACATGTGTATATAGGAGGGAAACCTCCACGTCTTATCTACAATCCACGGTCATCTCCTCCATGCACCAAGAGACCCTTCCATACTCTTATACATGAGCATCAATACCAACATGTGCCCAAAAGTAACTTGCCCTCGATGTGAGATATGCCTCGTTCTAACCATGCAGGGGAGGAACACACTAAGAAGGAAGAGTAGGGAAAGAATAGTAAGGACTGAGGCTCTCAGTCCGATATGATCATGAACCGCATTGAGCAAAATTTGGAGTTGATTCGTACTCTGACCTTTGAGATTGAGTATTTGAGGAAGATGATTGAGGAGCTTATCAAGAGAACACCACCACCACCGAAGGAGTAACTCGTTATCAGGTTTGGCATTCCCTTGGCTTGTTCCAAGCTTGGGGGAGTGCTGCGGTATCACACCATTATATTTTATCTTTTACCTATTTAAATTCATGTATTTGGTAGAGAAGTTATCTTATAGGTTGTTTTGCATGTGGAAGTATCTCTCCTTTAGTTTATTATCTATGTATCCCTTGGTGTGAGTGACTTTATGGAATATTAATGAGAAGTTTCATCTTTTACTTTTTGCACTTCTCATTTTAGTTTGCAATCCCTATTATATGATGGATCTTGTTGATCAGTATTGGCATCACTTTGGGAGCATCAAGTAAATCTAAATTGGTCTTGGCAAACCGAGCTCTGGTCAGTAGCAACACTTTTTAAGGTTTGTGTCGTGGGAATGGTCATGGCAGATGCTGCAATCGGCAGCGAGTAGTAGAACGAGGGGCAAGGGCGGCCAGCCATCTGCGGTGCAAGATGAGGGCGGAGACTCAGGGTTTTACCCAGGTTCGGCCCCCCGGATGGTAAAGACCTACTCCTGCTAGATTGTATTATGATGGTGGTACAATGGGCGAGCTCGGCGGCTAGGCGGCGAGTCGCTTGGGTGTATGATGGCACGTATCTCTCCACGCCCAGGAGGTTTATATAGGCTCACCTCCTTGGGTTTACATATCTCAACGAATCAGTTAAGGCTTGGTACTTGTTTAACCTAATCCTGGGCCTATCTACTACTTTGGGCCTTGACTTCGATCGCTTGGATCCATGCCGGGCCTTGATCCAGTCGTCGTCTCGTAGGCCCACTCGCCAGTTCCTGGGCCAGTCGGAAACGTCCTGCTGGGTATACCCCGATAGGTACATCCCCATCAGTAGTCCCCGAGGCCGTCGTTGATTGGGCGTAGGTGGCTGCTGGCAGTCGGAGTATATGGCTTCAGAGTAGACATCCAGTCGAATCGCCGGCGGGCTCCTGTATAAAGGAGAAAACTAGTCATCCTGATCGCAGCTTTGGCGAGTCGAGTCGAAACATCATCATAGTGATCGGTCGGAGCCGAGTGGCTGAAGTTGGACCGTTAACGTGGTCAAACTAGCTGTTGGGGCAATCCAACGGTAACTTTTGGCGTAATCACCGCGTAGTAACTCACGATTTGGCGGGTAACAACCGCTATATAAGGAATGGCAAAGATCGAGAACCACCTTCTCGCCATTTCCTCCGATTGCACGCACTTTCGCCTCCCTTCGCCAGCGATCCAGCCGACCAATCCTCCCCCCCACAAATCCTTCCACCATGGCCCTCCACCGAGCCTTGGGGTAGATCTAAGTGTCGAGGCATGGCGGCGTCCTTCGAGGAGGCCGGGATCCTGCCGGCGCTGTTGGCGCATCCTCGCGGAGAGGTGACACCGAACCCGCGTGAGGGGGAATTCATCTGCTTCACCAGCCACCTAGAACAGGGGCTAGGATTCCCCACGTCCCTGTTCTTCCTGCGCTTCTGCGCCTACTACGGGATCCAACCGTCGGACCTGGGTCCACACATCATCGAGCAGCTCGCCATCTTCGTGGCGTTCTGCGAGTGCTACTTGGGCTGCCGGCCCTACTTCCCTCTATGGCAAGATCTGTTCCACGGACGGATCAACCGCGAGGAAGCGGGCGGCCCAATGCTTGTCGCGGGCGGCCTAACATTCCAGCTGAAGTCGAAGGCTTTGTTCTTTGACTTGATGCTACCCGCCAAGGCGGCGAGCGACTGGAAGAAATCTTGGTTCTACGTTGCCGAGGAGACCCCGGAGGGCGAGACGGCGATCCCACGATACTCTGCCACCCGGTCCGAACCACGCCGACTTCAAGTCGTCAAGCTCCCCAGCGACCAGCGGATGGTCATGGATGAAATGCTTCAAACCATCCGCGGTCTGAAGAAGAAGGGCCTCCAGACGATCAACTTATATAACTGCTGGCTCGGGCGGCGGCTCGTCCCTCTAGCTAGGCGCGACCACTATATGTACCAATACACGGGCCGGGAGGACTCGACGAAGTCCTGCCTAGCCGAGTGGAAGCTCGAGAACTACACCCCAGCGCTGAAGAAGATCACCCAGGCGGTGTCCTGGACGCAAAGGCTGGGGTCGCCCCCTACACCGCAAAGCATGCAGCCCCAACGGTAAGTCACCTCGCATCATTCGCAGTCGCAGTTTTTGCAGTCGCGGTCATTCTAATTTCATTTTGTGTTCATTGCAGCTATTACAAGTGGTGGAAGGATGGCTCCCGCCTTCAGGAGACGAGAATTCGAGCTCGTCCGTCCAGGACATGGGCGAGTCGCCTCCCGCCAAGGGCGACACCGAGAGCGACGAGAGCAACGGCGACGACGAGTCCAAGGAAGAGGTCGCCCTGCTGGTCCGCAAGACTCGCGGGCAACATCAGCGTGAGCTTGAGGCGAGTAAAATCCTCGAGCGTCATGAGGACGATGACGAACTTCCGGAGACCACCTCGTGCCGCCAGGCTACTCCGTCAAAGAAGAAGAAGGAGAAGGAGGCGAAGGCTCCTCCGAAGAAGAAGACGAAGCCGATGAGGCCGGCCTCGCCACCACATTCGGCGAGCAGCTCCGACGCCCCTAGACCGGCCAAGGACGAGGCGCCGCCGACGGCAGCCGCGCTGGACACGGCCACTGTCGAGGTGCCACTGGCCTCGATGCCTCCGCCATTCGCCCCAGTCTCTGGGCTAGGGGCCTCTCCGGCCGTGGCGGCTTCACCTTGCAAGGACGCTCCTGCCGAAGATGTCCCAGAGGCTCCCGTTGTAGCCTCGACGACGAAGAAGCCGTCCGTGTCTTGGGCACGCGACGTCCTGGAGATGGGCCTCAGCCGCCGACTGGGCCCCGAACTGGAGAAGCCGGCCGGCATCTGCACGGGGCTACGCTTCATTCCGCTCGCCAAGTGAGTTCACTCACCTACTTTTGTCTTTCATAGCAGCTTGAATTATCTCGCTCACACGATCGATTTACAGGACCGGAGCGAAGAAGGTAGGCCACCCGTCGTCAGCGAGGAGGATCCTTCCCGCAAGAGGAAGGCGGACAAAGTCGTCGTCCCTGCGGATGGCGCCAAGAAGGCCAAGGGCGACGATGTCGTCACGATCTCCGACGACACGGCGGTCGCGCCGAATGAACCCGCAATGGAGGCGGCCGTACCCACGAAGGAGGGTGCTCCCTCGCCTGGGGTGACCGAGCCGGTCTCCTTTGGTGCCGGTGCCTCCATCGCCACGTTCCCGCGCTTCATGGCCAGATCGGCTACAGCGAGTGGGACCTCGCCCTCGAGCCGTGCACCTGGGGTCGCCGACGCGGAGGTCGAGCAGCGTCGTGGGCACACGCCGGCTCTCCTCGCGTCCGTGGATGCGATACAACTTCACGGCATGCTTGGCGCAGCCATCCAGGTATGTCCAGTCCCCGAGGATCAGGCCGGTGAGTTGCAGCGGTCTGATTCTTTTAGTGTCTTGTTGTTATTTTTTGCGTCCAGTCCCCGAGTGCGCACCCGCTGAATTTCAGCGGGTGGGAACTTAGGATTTGTTGATCGCCAGTCCCCGAGTGCGCACTCGTTGAATTTCAGCGGGTGGGCACTTAGGATTTCTTGATTGCCAGTCCCCGAGTGCGCACTCGCTGAATTTTAGCGGGTGGGCACTTAGGATTTCGCTTTGGTTAACTGTTTGGATTGTGTGCGGTGCATAGCGTGAGTCGGTGACCGATTGGCAGTGGCTGCAGCGGAGAAGGAACTGGCCACCATCCAAGAGGCGAATAAAGGGCTTCAGGCGTTTGCCGCGAAGGCAGAGGAGGCTCGCCAGGGACTTGTCCCCGCGGGTGAGTTGGCAACGGCTCAATCGGCGTTGAGCTCGGCTGAGAAGCGGATCGCCGAGATCGAGCGCGAGCTGAGGGAGGCGAAAGAGGAGGCGAGTTCGGCGGATGGTCGATCCAAGGTCGCCGTTACGGCCACTGCGGAAGAGCGTAAAGTTTCTGACGCCCTTGTTGCTGGGCTTCAGGACGACTATAGTTCTCTTCAGAGCTTCATCACGGATCTCTCCCGTCCCTTGATTGGTGAGTTTGTCTGCCCTTTCCTATTGCATATGTCTTTTCGTAATATCCGATGTACTCACTGTTATCTTCTATCCGCAGGTCGCATCCTTGATAGCGCGGAAGAGGCGAGCTCGTTCGACGTGTGGTAATGTGTGGCCACGCTCGTCGACTCGGCGACGTTGTCGGTGACATGCATCCGAGCCTACCTCCAGGAGATATCGCCCACAGAAGTAATTCCCAGCGACCTCGTTGAGGTGTGGAAGTACTTGGAGAAGGCGCCGTCGGTCGTTGAGTTCATGACGCGATCGGCGTTCCGACGTGGAGCGGCGGCGGTGCTTAGCCTTGGGCTTGCTCATTTTCTAGAAGATTTCGATCTGGACGATGTGACGAGTGGCTACCCGTCGTCGACTGGCGAGGTGGAGATCTCCGAGGTGCTCAAGTTGACGGTCGAGCCGCGGTACTCGAGCGGCGTCAGGCGATGGCGACCTCCTTCCTTACCGAAGCGGTCGTCGCCGCGACGACGCAGCACCGGGACTTCAAGGTCGAGCAGCCCTTCCGCGCGGCGATGGCGGGTGGTGACGACGACCCATAAACCCGTACCGCCGTTCATCCGCAATCACAAGGGTCTTTGGCGAGTCGTCGTCGGCTTCGCGGAATAGAGTAGTTTGCCACAGGCGTTAGTAGCGAATCTCCGCGTCTGGGCATATTTTGTATTCTGAGATGATTGCGACATGCTATTAATGAGATATCGTGTTTGCTTTGTGACTTGTCATGTGTTTTCTGATTAAGGGTTGAACGAGTCCCCGAGCGCGTCCGCCCTTTTGTGGGGTTTACCTCGTGTGTGATGTGTTTGTGGTTTTTGAACGTTTTGTTATCATGGTGGACTCGCCCGGACTCGAAGAGCCAGTCGCAAGGCGACTCCCTTGAGCGCTCTGTACTTCACCGTTTTCCCTTGCGTGAAAGAGGTCGGGTGGCCGAGTCCCCGAGCGTGGTACTTGGTTGTTCTAGGCGCAACTCGAGGGTGGGTGAGGACTTGGCGCGTTAGTTCGAGCGCATCACTCCTGCCCCGGTGGTCGTCGCATGGCGAGTCTGGGCATGCTCTCTCATGGCGTTTTCCGAGCTCGCTGAACTGGTCGTCGATCCCGGCGTGGTACTTGGCGTTCGAGTCGCTATGTCGAGGATGCGGAGGATCGTGGTCGCTGTAAGCGAAGGCGATTGTCTTGGCTCGTGAAACCCGGTCGGGCTGGGCGACTCAATGGGGCTCCGGGTAGGCGTTTTGTGACGATGCAAGACTGAGGTGACCCAGTGCTCTTGCACCTTTACTTAGCCGTGCCGATCGCTGTACCAGAGGTTGACTTGCGGTTAGCTTGACCTTTATTATTACGAGTGGCACAAGACACGGAGTAGGCGCAATTTGCGGTAACCAATTCTTTTTATTTTGTAGCGAGGAGTACATATGTGGGGTTCTAGGAGTAGAACTTCCGTGGGAGGTTTACATTCCATGGTCGCTTGACGTCGAGTTTGCCGTCCCCGCGGACGTCGACGAGGTAGTAGGCGTCGTTACCGAGTACTCGCCCGATGGCGAATGGTCCCTCCCACGGAGGGGAAAGCTTGTGCATGCCCTTCTTGTCCTGGATGAGGCGCAATACCAGGTCGCCTTCTTGGAAGGTGCGAGTTTTCACCCGCCGGCTGTGGTAGCGGCGGAGTCCCTGCTGGTAGATGGCGGTGCGCGACCGAGCGAGGTAACGTGCCTCGTCGAGTTGATCGATTCCATCCTGGCGGGCGAGTTCGTTTGTAGCCTCCGTGTAGTGGACGACCCTCGGCGAGTCGTGCTCAAGGTCGGTGGGCATGACTGCCTCGGCGCCGTACACCATGAAGAAGGGGGTGAATCCTGTCGACCTGTTGACCGAGGTGCGGATGCCCCAGATGACGGAGGGTAGCTCCTCGACGCAGCACCCGGCGGTGCGCTCGAGTGGTACTTGGAATCGCGGCTTCAGGCCATGGAGGATGCTTTGATTGGCCCGTTCCGCCTGGCCGTTGGATTCCGGGTGGGCGACTGATGCGAGGTCGAGTCGGATGTGGTGTTCTTCGCAGAATTCGGCCATGGCTCCTTTGGCGAAGTTGGTGTCGTTGTCCGTGATGATGCTGTTTGGGAACCCGTAGCGATATATGAGCTCGCGTAGGAATTTAGTGGCGGTCTTCCCGTCGCATTTCCGGACTGGCTTGGCCTCCACCCACTTTGTGAATTTGTCGACCGCGACCAGGAGGTGGGTGTAGCCGGAGTGAGCCTTTTTGAAGGGGCCTACCATATCCATGCCCCACACGGCGAATGGCCAGGTGATGGGGATTGTCTTGAGCGCTGAGCTCGGCATGTGCGTCTGGTTGGCGTACTTCTGGCACCCGACGTACCGCTGGACAATGTCGACGGCATCGGCGTGTGCGGTGGGCCAGTAAAAGCCATGCCGCATAGCCTTGGCGACCAGAGAGCGGGCGCCGGCGTGGTGGCCGCAGTCGCCGGAGTGGATGTCGTGGAGGATCTTGCGTCCTTCGACGGGTTGGACGCAGCGTTGGAACACGCCGGTGACACTGCGTTTGTGGAGGTCGCCGTCGATGATGGTGTAGGACTTGCATCGGCGTGCGATCATCCGAGCGTCCGTCTCGTCTGCCGGCAAGGTGTCGGCCTCCAGGTAGGCGACGTAGGGCTTGGTCCAGTCGTCTAGCTCGGTGACGAGTGCGACCAGGGCTTCCTCCGGTTGTAACGGGACTCCGATGTCAATCTCCCTCGGGGGAGAGACTGATGGCTTAGTGATCGTGTCGAGGAAGACGCCGACGGGTGGTGCGAGTCGAGCCGACCCAATGTAAGAGAGTGCGTCGGCCTCCTCGTTCTTCCGCCTGTCAATCCACTCAACGGAGTAGCCTGTGAAGTGTCCTCCCAGCTTGTCCACTGCTTGGCGGTATGCCGCCATGGTGGGGGAGACGGCGTCGCAGGTGCCGGCGACTTGCCCAGCGACGAGGTCGGAGTCTCTGTAGCAGCGTAGGCGGTTGACGTTCATCTCCCTGGCAGCTCACATGCCGTGGAGTAAGGCCTCGTACTCGGCCATGTTGTTGGTGCAGGGGGTGAAGTCGAGGCAGAGGACGTATTGGAGCTTGTCGCCCTTCGGTGAAGTTAGCACGATCCCTGCTCCTGCGCTGTCCGCGTTCTTCGATCCGTCGAAGTGCAGGCTCCAGTAATGGAGGTATGGCAGCTTCTCTGGCTGCTGGGCCTCCTCCCAGTCGGCGATGAAGTCCGCTAGAGCCTGCGACTTGATCGCTTTTCGTGGCTCGTATTTGATGTTGTGGACGCCGATCTCGACGGCCCACTTGGCAACCCGCCCGGTCGCCTCGCGGTTGCGGATGATGTCCTGCAACGGTGCTGAGGAGACGACCGTGATTGGGTGTTCCTGGAAGTAGTGCGGCAGGCGCCGCTGTGCTCCGAAGACCGCATATACCAGTTTCTGGTACTACGGGTATCGCTGGCGCGACTCGGTGAGTACCTCGCTGATGTAGTACACCGGTCGCTGTACTGGGCGTTCTTTTCCTTCCTCCGGCCGTTCGACGACCATGACGGCGCTGACGACGCGCTCAGATGCCGCGACGTAGACCAGCATGGGTTCTTTGTCAGTGGGGGCGGCGAGTAGTGGTGCGGCGAGTAGCACCTTCTTGAGGTCGCAGAGCGCGTCGTCTGCCTCCTTGTCCCACTGGAAGGTGGGGTTCTTGCACATCAGGCGGTATAGGGGCATCGCCTTTTCGCCTAGGCGGGGGATGAAGCGACTGAGAGCCGCTACTCGCCCGACCAGCTTCTGGACGTCGCGCAGGCACTCGGGTTTGCCGAGTCGAGCGATCGTGTCGATCTTGGTGGGATTCGCCTCGATCCCGCGCTTGGAAACGACGTATCCCAGTAACTGCCCTGCTGGTACACCGAAGGTGCATTTTCCTGGGTTTAGCTTTATCTTGTATATCCGTAGGTTGGCGAATGTCTCCGCCAGGTCGGCGAGTAGGTCGCCCTGGCGAGCGGACTTTACAACCATGTCATCGATATAGACGTGGATGTTGCGGCCAATTTGGCTCACGAGGCACTCTTGCATGCACCGCTGGTAGGTCGCCCCGGCGTTCTTGAGGCCGAAGGTCATGGCGGTGTAGCAGAAGGCTCCGAATGGCGTGATGAACGCCGTCTTCTCCTCGTCCTCCACAACCATTTTGATATGGTTATATCCAGAGTAGGCGTCAAGGAAACATATCGACTCCGAGCCCGCGGTGGAATCGATTATTTGGTCGATCCGCGGGAGGACAAACTGCTCCTTTGGGCAGGCGTTGTTCAAGTTTGTGTAGTCGATACACATCCTCCAGGTCCCGTTCTTCTTCTCGACCAGGACTGGGTTTGCCAGCCACTTGGAGTACTTGATTGGCCGGATGAAGCCTGCAGTAGTGACGCTGCACCTCCTCGGCGATAGCTCGGCGCTCTTCATTGAAGGGCCGCAGCGACTGCTTGACGGGTCGCACTTTGGGGTCGGCGTTTAGTTTGTGCTCAGCGAGCTCCCTAGGGACACCAGGCATGTCAGAGGGCTTCCATGCGAAGATGTCCCTGTTCTCACGGAGGAACTCGATGAGCGCGCCTTCCTAGGCTGGGCTCATGCCCGTCCCGATCGTCACCGTCTGGCTGGAGTCGCCTGGGACCAGCTCGACGGTGCGGGTGTGCGTCGTTGCCTCGAAGGCTGAGGTGTTTGCGCCCTCCGAGTTGGGCTTCTTGAGTATGGTGGGGTCGTCGTTGTTGACCCCGCTCGCGTACTTGGCGAGCTCATCGGCGTGGTTGGTTTCTGCCGCGATGACGGCATCGGCGAGTTCGGCTCCTTTGGCCTCGCACTCGGCGGCCATGTCGGGGTCGTCGTTGATGGTGATGACGCCGCACGGCCCGGGGAGCTTCATCGCGTTGTACGCATAGTGTAGCGCTGCCATGAACTTGGCGAATGTCTGGCGCCCAGGACGCAGTGGTAGGGGTTGTCGAAGGGCACCAGCTCAAAGACGATCCGCTCGGTGCGGAATTTTGCTGGTGTGCCGAAGGTGACTGGCAGCGTGACCTTGCCGATCGGGTATGCCTTCCGACCGGGGACGATGCCGTGGAACGTGGTGTGGGTTGTCTCGATCATCGACTGCGGGAGCCGCAGCCGCCTGAAGGTGTCCAGGTACAGGATGTTGATGGAGCTGCCGCCGTCCATCAATGTGTTGGGGAGCCAGTAGTCGCCCACCTTTGGATTAAGCACCAGGGCGCTCGGCTTGGGTACTCGATGCGCGGCGAGTGGTCCTGGCGGCTCCAGGTGATGGGCTGCTCCGACCAGTTGAGGAACTGGGGAACGTCCACCTGGGCCACCGCATTGACGGCGACGACGCGGGTGATGACCTTCTTCTCGCGCTTCGTGTTGAAGCCTGTGAAGGTATGGAGCGAGCCGGCCACGTTGCTGAACTTTCCGCCGTTTGGCGGGTTGTTGTCGGGGTCCTCCCTTGCTCGCCGTGCCTTCTCGATCTCCCTGAGGGTGTGGCAGTCGGCGGTCGTGTGCGTTGCGGGTTTGCCTTCCCTGCTATGAAACGCACAAGGTTGATTAAGGAGGGCCGCATGGTCGAACCTTGGCTTGGCCTTGTAGTTGCCGCCGTCGCGGCGTTGTCCTCAGTCGCGGCGGAAGCTCTTGGGCTCGCGTTGTGCGTGCCCGGCGTTGGCGACGAAGTCGACTCGCCCGTCACTACGGCGCTTGCCGGTGAGGCGAGTGTTGCTGTAGCGTAGGTCGGACCGTCGTCCGCTGTCGTTGCCGCTCAGCGGCGTTGACCTCCCGACTCGTCATCTGTTTCCTGGTTTGGATCTTCCTCCGCGTACCGCTTGACGATCTCGAGGAGGTCTGGTATGTTGTCGAGTGTGCGAGAGTGTCGCTTGAGCTTGGCGATCAGGGGCTCGTAGCGGCACGAGGTCTTGAAGCAATGGATCGCGGTGTCCGGGTGGATGCCGACCGCGTTGTACCAGATTTCTTGCCACCGTTGGACCCAGTTGCGGGTCGACTCGCGGGTCCCGACGCGCTCGCTCGGTCCTCGATGGTGGTGGCGCTGGTGTAAGAGCACTGAAGTGCCCGGCGAAGGCGTCGCATCTCCTCCCGAGTCGATACTATCCTGGGGAGGTGTTGATCCACCGCACGTCCCTTCCATCATCGGGGAGTTAACGGCGGCTAGCGGTCGGTGTGGCTGCGATCCCCATCGCCATGAGGTATGTATCGAGCAGACGGCGGGGTCGTCTGGTCGTACTTTTCTATCTCCTTCGGCGCCTTGAAGTTTGGCGGGTACTTCTCGCCTCGGATCATTGGTCCGAAGCACTTGGGGCCGAGTCGACTGAGCGACCCCATTGGCTCGCCGTCGCGGCGATTGGTTAGGGTGTGTCGCAGGTCGTCGGGCTGGCGTGCGCGCCAGCTTTGGTTGTTGATGATGTGGGTGCGGGCGTCGATGGGTTGACCGTTGGCGGCGACGAAGTTGGTCGCTGGCCTGGGGTCGTTGGTGGAGAGTGCCGCGTTCGCGGGTCGGTGTTGGAGCTGCAGTGGCTCTGGTGGCGGGCAGTTGAGGGTGTTTGCCGCCATTGGGCGGCCGCTCGAGGCCGCTCTGCTTCCCGAAGAACGCGAGTACACTCGACCCTGCGAGTCGGCGCCTGCGTTTTGCTGCTCGACGGCCTTTGCGAGCAGGGCCCTGACGTACTGGATCTGTAGGGCGCCGTCGCCGGTGGCCGTGATGTTGTCGGCTGCTGCTCGGCCCGCCACGAGGTTGTCCATCGGGGTGGAGAACAGTGGGAGGCCGTTTGCGTCTCGCTCCCGTGAGGAGACTATCGCGGCTGGTCACAGGGGTGTGCGATTGGGTGGGGTGGCCCATCGCCGTCGACCTGGCGGGGCGGCGCTTCCTCTGATGGCGCGTTCTCGCAGATCGCGGCGCTTGCCGCGGGCCGGGGTCGTTGCGTCGTCGAAGTTCAGGCGCGCACGGATGGTGGGGTTCAGCGACCTGATTATTGCTGGTGGTAGCGCGATAGCTCTGCGTCACACCGCCGAGGCGAAATTTTTCGGCTTTCGACCTCCGTTGCCGTGGCATTAGGAGGGATTGGGGTGGAGAAGGGATCCTCCAGCGGTTCGGTGCCGGTTGCCATGTAGGTCGCGGCGTGGCGACCGGTTCCGTCGTGGAGGTCGGCGGAATTTTCCGAACCGGAGTCGAAGTCGAAGATCCCGAAGATGGAGGGGTCCTCGAAGTCTCCCATGTTGGAGACCTGGGTGATGGAGCCCGCGGGTGAGGCCGCGGTGATGGATCCGGCGAGTGACGCCGGGGTCGCCGAGTCGGCGTCGTCGTTGAGGGCCGCGTCTTCTGTGGCCGCTGAGTTTTCGGCCACATTGATATGGACCGAGTTGTACTCGGAGGCGAGGCGATGGATCGTGAGGATCTGGCTCTCGGAGAGCCGATCGCGTGGCGGCTACTAGCGGATGCGAGCCGAGTCCTCCGAGGCGATGACGTCAGTGAGGCCGACGAAGAGGCTGATCGTGCCGACCGGCAGGATCATGTTGTGCGTGACGGGTCGCGCCACCGGGACGTAGCTGCTCGACAAGATTTGGATCATCTCGCCGATCGCTATCATGTGGCCGGTGGCGACCGTCTCGTTGATGGGTAGATTGGATATCGCCGCAGAACACCGGCCAGACCGGACAGGCCCCACGGTGGGCGCCACTGTCGTGGGAATGGTCACGGCAGATGCTGCAATTGGCGGCGAGTAGTAGAACGAGGGGCAAGGGCGGCCAGCCATCTGCGGTGCGAGATGAGGGCGGAGACTCAGGGTTTTACCCAGGTTCGGCCCCCCAGAGGGTAAAGACCTACTCCTTCTAGATTGTATTATGATGATGGTACAATGGGCGAGCTCGATGGCTAGGCGGCGAGTCGCTTGGGTGTATGATGGAACGTATCTCTACACGCCCCGCAGGGAGGTTTATATAGGCTCACCTCCCCTAGGGTTTACATATCTCAACCGAATCAGTTAAGGCTTCGGTACTTGTTTAACCTAATCCGACTGGGCCTATCTACTACTTTGGGCCTTGACTTCCGATCGCTTGGATCCATGTCGGGCCTTGATCCAGTCGCCGTCTCGCAGGCCAACTCGCCAGTTCCTGGGCCAGTCGGAAACATCCTGCTGGGTATACCCCGGTAGGTACATCCCCATCAGTTTGAAAGGAAAATAGAAAAAGCTTACAGGTATTTTGTATCATTTATTTTCTTTTTTGATTGGATCATAAGCTTAGTATTCTTTATTTAATATCTTTTGTGCCTTCAAGGAAGATTGCATGTTTGGCTTTATCACTTGTAGGTTTGCTTGTTTCTTTCAACTCTTTTGCTTGCTACCCAGCCTTTCTAGCCAAAAACCTATTTTGAGAAGGCGTACTTCTCATGCTTCCAATCCCTTTGAACCAAAACCTGTGCCATTTGTGTCCACCATATCTACCTATTAGCATTATTGCTATTCGAAGCAAATTATCAAGCTTCATCTATCTTTCGAATTGAAAAGTATTTTGTTATGTGAAAACTAGTTAGTAAAGCTCTCACGAATTTGATGGCACACCTTATTTTCTTGACCCTAATAGACTTGAACCATTGTGTCATCGAAGTTGTATATGCTTTCATCTATACGTTGGGATTATCAGAACCGTGTTGTCACGGGGAACGCTTCCAATATTGCACCTGTATGTTGTACACGGTTGATATCATGCTCTTTTTTTTGCCGATGTCGACAGTGTGAAATAAAGAGGGAACTTGTAAGTCCATGGAGTGATGTATGTGTGTTAGAGAAACGCCTGGGCCGCTAGCCTAAGCCATGCCTAATCATGGTGGAAACTTGCAGCATCACCATAATGATCATTCTATGAAGCATCCTCAATAAAAAGCTATGCACATAGTAAATAAAAAGATCGCTGAGATGCTCATTGTCTGCTTTCCTGTCATTTTGGTTATGGGATAGCTCCTGTACCATGTGCAAGGGGTACCCCATTGGCATTTCTTTATGATACACATGTACTTACAATGACAAGAACTTACCGGTAACTAAAGTTGAGTAGAATGAGGATCGGCCCTCGTATTCAAGGGACTTGAGATTGCCAACTTATATTTCGTCAAGCATATGATAGAGGCAATGAGGCAATGAGGGCTCAAAGCTAGTAAGTACCATAATCTTTTGAAATCTCTTTATGACTTGAAATCCCTGCTGCCCTCTATGAAGGGACCTTTCTCCTATTTTCTGAGTTGAGTCAGTAAACCTACTTCCTCTCTATCTCCAGTAAGCATTTGAGTTGTTGTATTGCAAGCATTCATATGGTGATTTATTCAATCATGTTCTTTATCTTCCTGTTTGCACAAGACTCTTATCTATTGAGTATTACTTTGAAAGCCTTCATTGTGAAAAACCTTTTTGAGCAAAGAGTGCTCCTGTTATAAAACTTCTACAAAAAGCTTTTTGTGAAATTTTTTGCTAGCTGTTCTCTAACCAGGAACAAAGTTTGCCAATTCCAATTATGATTTATCTTCATGTATATCTATTGTGACTCCTGTACTTGTTTCAAGCTAAGTCATATAATGGTGAGTTGCTTTCTTGTATGAGTTGTGTAATGGTAAGTGTGATGCTTCTTGTCCGTATTATTCTATCGACACTTCACTCCATAAACCTGTGGACATGTTTACCGAGCTCAGTTTTTGCTTGGGGACAAGCGAAGATCTAAGCTTGGGGGGAGTTGATACGTCCAATTTGCATCACCATCCTATATCATAATTTTCCTCTATTCATTGATATATGTCTTATTATGAGGTGTTACTTATGTCTTTTCCTCTGTTTTTGCATGTTGGATGATTCTTGGAGGATGGACTGCCGGAGTCAGGTTTCTGATGGAAAAAGAGGTGTTTTGATGCAATTTTGCGAATATCGGAAAATACTAGAAAAATATTGGAAAATTATATTTTCCTAGAAGACGGAGGAAGCCAGAAGGGGAGGCATAGCTGGGCCACAGGGGCCCCACACCCCCTAGGCGCGGGCCTAGGGCAGGTGTGGCCCACCTGTCCGGCTCCTGACTCTGCCCTCTCGCCTATATCTTCCTCACGGAAAACTAATACTAGGGGGCTACCACAGAAAGATTCCTGTCGCCTCTGCGGGGCAGAAAACACCGAGAGAGAAAGAGCTCTCCGGCAGATAGATTTCTACCGGGGAATTCCTTCCTAGAGTGGGGATATCGGGATCATCGTCATCATCATCCACACAATCATCTCCACCAGCACCATCATCACCACTCCGTCCCACTGTAACAATCGTGTTGGATCTTGCATTAGTTCTTAGGGGAAACTTTCCCGGTGTTGATTACTATTGTAGTTGATGCTTGTGAGTGGAACCATTGGATTATTGTTTATGTTCAGATTGTTATCCATCACCATATCATCTTTGATCTTGATCCATATGATGTCTTGTGAGTAGTTCGTTTAGTTCTTGAGGACATGGGAGAAGTCATGTTGTTAGTAGTGGATTTGTGTTGAGTTATTATTCAATGGTTTAGTATTTAAGTTGTGGTGCTATTCTTCTAGTGGTGTCATGTGAACGTCGACTATATGATACTTCACCATTTATGGGCCTAGGGGAATGCATTGTGTATTTGGATACTAGTTGTGGGGTTGCTGGAGTGACAGAAACCTGAACCCCCGTTAGGACACCATTGCATAAGGGAGCATAGGATCTCAAAGTTTAAGGCTGTGGTTAGGTTTATATCTTAATTGCTTTCCTGTAGTTGCAGATGCTTATAGGGGGTTTAATAACAAGTATGTATTAGTCCAAGTAAGGTTGGTACATTAGCACAGGTTCACCCACACAACACTTTCAACACCAAAGAAGAGTACTCAACTATTTGAAGCGAAAGCACTTGACAGAATTCCCATGTGTCCTCGAGAACGTTTTGTCCTTATAAGAATTTTCACCGACTTGTCCTTTGCTAAGAAAGGATTGGGCCACTTGCCGCAGTTGTTCATTGTCTTTATTACTTGCACTTTGTTTCTTTGCTTTATCAGAAAACCCCTAAAAATCTGTTTGCTAAGTATTTATAGAGATTTCCTGCTCCATACCACTAGTCAACACCTTCTGATCCTCATTGGGATCGACACTCCTATTTATCGAAAGTTCTACGATACACCCCCTGTACTTGTGGGTCATCACCTCCCTGAGGATAAGAAGCATATTGTACTTGATGATGCAAGATATGCCAGTTTAAGCCAGGGGCATCCCAAGACCGACATATGATGGAAGGGTTTATGGTGGCACGATGTAGACCGAGGTAACATGGAGCAGCCGTAGGAGGTCGAGGTAGCGCTTGGGGTCGCTGGAGGTCGAGGTAGTTCTTGGCATCGCTGGAGGATCCTAGGGGAAACATGGTGATGCTGAGAAGAGGCCCAACCGAGGTGCTCTATGTCGGCCCAATCGGATTGAGCGCGGCTTATGCTGGCACCAAATAGGTGCAGCAAGGAGGTGCGTCTAGGAGTGAAGCAAGACGACCTGGACCTGGTACGATGCGGAGGTGGCAAAGTCGAATTGAGGTAGGCTAGGACATCCCGATGTCGTCCCACCCGGGGAGAGGCAGTGGCGTGGTTGTTGCATGGGTAAGCCAGGGGAAGAGGGGACGAGGTGGGACGAAACCATGATGTGTCGGCTCAGGCATGGTCAAAGTAGCACCATCCCTGCCGGGACTATGCTATGTCGGCCCAGGAAGTGTAAAGTCGGCCTGGGAAGGTCTCACCCAGGCTACATTATGTTTATCTCGGCCCATGTGAGTGTTTCCTATCTTTTTATTTAACTCTTTTATTAGTGTTTCAACTTAGGTATTTTTTGTAAATGTACCTTCCACTCATTCTTCTTTCTACCAATTATAGGGTACCCGGGGTCATATCCCTGACAACTTTATTTATTTATACAAAAAGCCAAAAGTGTAGAAAAGTTTCGAGATCCTCCTCGGTCCAATTAGGATTCACGACGTGATTACAATTCAAATGCAAATGGAATAACTTCCTAATCAATGGTAATACTAAGTTTAGAACCATTGGAGAGGGCAACTAAATGGATAACTACACTATTACTATCTCAACTACTTTTGCGTGATTTAGTGGATCCTATATCTACATCTTTAATTTCTGCTATATCTACACCTCCACTAACTTCTGATTGTTCTAATACCGTATTGTGGATTTATTCGCCGGTGCTGGTATTCTGGTCCATTGATAACCTAAGCATGGGTTTTACGATGGATAAACTGAGTACTAGCATACTCAACAAGTTCAATGGTGTTTGTTAGATGTGCTAGCTATAGTCGTAGATCAATGGTCCAAGACTTGTGCAGGATTTCTAAAATGATTTTTCGAAAAAGGTAAGTTTTAGATTTTTAGAAATTCTAAGTCTATCAGTCTTCACAGGTTGTCTAAATTTTGTGGAGTTTCTTTCCATGCTATGATCGTAATCCTATCTCGGGATAGGGAGTAACATATCACATTTATACACTCTTGAAAAGTGCGCAACTTTATCCACAAACAACCTTGGCCTTACTGCTCTCTCCCATACTTCCTTATGAATGGGGTCGGTTACCAAGTTTATTAGAGTCATGCCAAGTCCCCCTCCATGACTCCGTTTCCCATCCATTGTAATAAATTTTGGTCAAGAAACCTATGTTCAATTACCATACCTTTAAATATAATATGTCACTATCCCGCAACACAAGATAGGGACGTTGTAGGTTCTTACCCACTAATTTCCACTTTGGATCATGATGCATATAAAATGCATACATGAACTTTGTAGTTTGTTAACATGTTTATCCACATATTTTCATCATATATAATATTATATCCATATTTTACATTGATTTTTGGGGATTTACCAATGATCCCCTTTATTTTGGTTATAACCCGATAGGGAAGAAAAACCCCGTTTTTAATGTTTTTGATATTTCAGGACCTATACGGATTCAAATGGACCTGATCTTTTGGGGATGTCAATATTTATCCATGAGCGCAATAACCTTACCTGAAGGGCCAGGAGGCCCAAAAGAGACCAGGTGGCATGCCTAGCCCAGGTCCACCTACCCTCTTTTCCTCCTCGGTCGTTCGATCACCACCAACCCTCTTTTCATCTTAATAAACACCTTTCCATTACATCTACTACCTTATATATTTTCTGCAATTTATTATTTTGAAAATACAAAAATACTTTTCCTACTTGCAATCACTCATAAAAACCCTAAAACAACTTTACTATCTTCCATATCATCTAGTTTGCATTACTTTACTTTATTAATTTTAGTTTACTGTATATGTTATTTCATACTCCCTCCATCCCAAAATAGATGTCTCAAATTTGTCAAAATTTAGATGAATCTAGACACTATTTAGTATATAGATTCATCCAAAATTTGAAAAACCTAAGACATATATTCTGGGACGGAGGGAGTATTACTAATGTGAAACCTTGTGCTTGACAACCACTTGGTGGAGTTGGGGACACAAGACAAATTATTTTACTTTACATGTTGCTTGAAGAGGAGAAGACGAATAAAACTTCCACAACCAATTCCCCGAGAGTTCAATATAAACCCTCGAGTCACCCTTGTGGGGAAAATAAGCTTGCTACAACACTCTGCACTTGGAGTCCCAATAAAAAGTGACCATGATTGTTGCCATCAAGAAGTATTTTATGGCACCGTTGTCGGGGAATTAGCGAAGTTACCTCTCAACTGCATACTTACCAAGTTTGAAGAGCAAGGTAGTTCCCATGGCACTTGCAAGTATTTTCTGGCGTTGTTGCCTTCATCAACTAGTGTAACAACCCAAGCTTGGGGAGGTTGCACCACTATGGGATTTTTATTCCCCTTTTAGATTTTTAAATAACTTTTATTTGTATTGTTTTTAGTATTTTTTAAGTTTCCATTAAAACACAAAAATACATAAAAATTTAGTAGAAACTCTAAATATGCATGATAAAATATGGAGAAACTTGGAATCCACATACCTAAAGGTCATGTCAAAATGTTGGAAGCCTACTATGAGTATAGATCAACCAAAGAACGAAATAAAATGGATGACTTTCTTACACATCTCAATAAACTTGCTATTAACTTTTGTGAATCACATGATATAACTTGTTGCACTAAAAAGACTATAAACACTCTCACAATCAATGTAAGCATAATAGTGATCCTATTATTTCTTATTATCAAGAGTATAAATTTTTATGCCATGATATAGAACAAGTTGAGAAATATATTTCCTATGATGGAGCCCATGAGCTAGACTCTCTTATGAATGAAAAACTTGAAACTAGTAATGATGCTCGTGTAATGAAAGGACACATTTCTATTATCCTCCAAATTTGCATTAAAGACTTTAGTGATAATCCTTATGTTATCAAATATAAAGAAAGAACTCTTGATGCCATGGAAAGTATTGATACTTTGCAAGAAAAAGGTGATGAAAACGTAAGCTTGAAATAGGAAATATGCGAAGAAGAAAATGAAGAAGGGGAGAAGTGTGTATTATATGGAGTAGCATGGTGGTAGTGATTGAATTATGACCACAATGTTCAAGATCTACTTTGGTTTTTACCTTTCTTTTGCTGCCTCACTAGGGATAAAGTGAAATCATGTGTTATAATTATCATGTGACAATGAGATAATCTTGTTAGATCAAGGTAGCATATTTGTATTTCAAACATCATGTTATATTACTTAAAGCTATACTCTGATTTGTTCTTAATTCAAGATTGCATGGAGTTTACCTTTCTTGAGGAGTATAAGAGAGATGTGTTTCATCTCTATCTTAGAATGTGATGCCCATATGAATGCTTATCATACACATATAGAAGTTCCTTGAATATTTATCATTGATGAATTATTTTATGATCACTACAACTTAAAAAGAGAGTAGACAAGTGAACCCATGAACCCCGGTCCAATTATAATCATAAGAAACAAATTTCCATTACATTTACTACCTTTTATATTTTCTGCAATTTATTATATTGAAAATACAAAAATACTTTACTATCTTCCATATCATCTAGTTTGCATTACTTTACTTTATTTAATTTATTTATTTCAGTTTACTCTATATGTTATTTCATATTACTAATACGAAACCTTATGCTTGACAACCACCTTGTGGAGTTGGGGACACAAGACAAATTATTTTACTTTATAGGTTTCTTGAAGAGGATAAGACGAATAAATATTCCACAACCAATTCCCCGAGAGTTTGATATAAACCCTCGAGTCACCCTTATGGCGAAAAGAAGCTTTCTACAACACTCTTCACTTGTAGTCCCAACAAAAAGTGGCCACGATTGTTGCCATCAGATCACAACCCGACTTAGTATATGAGAATAACAAAAGAAATAAGGTACTTCTAACTCGCTTGCCCCATGAGATGATCTATGGTCAATGTTATTTTGTATGGCACGAGAATGACTAACTATTGTTTTTATTAATCCTAACTTTCCTAGTACAATGGAATCTCCGCCACATGATTTTTCAACCATGTATTTCAACCTTGATTCCATCTCCCACCATTTCTCAATTTGTATCATTCGGAAAATGGTATTGCTTTTGAATGCAAACGATAATGTTTTGAATTTTTTTTCAAATTAAGACAAAGTACATGTAGGAGTTCCCTTGCAAATTGAATGCAAGTTTGATCTCACAAAGTTGATGCAAGAAAGAAATTTCCTGGTAATTGAAAGATAATGCAATTCGAAAGTTTTACTTGACCTTGGGTTCTAGAAATAACAATCATTGTCTAATAAAGATAATGTTTTGGATAAAAGCCAACTGCCGCTCTAATGCAACTGTATGCATGCAATCCTTGGTGTTTTTCATTTGATTTTATTTTATTTGAATTTTCTTGTCTTTTAGTGGATTTATCTCTTTTTAGGTTTTTATGAATTCTATTTGGGCATATTTTATTCAAAATTTTGAATTCACACTCAAACATGAGTTTTATCTTGGAATTTTCATATTACTATGAAAATTTGGTTTACGTATTAGTATATAACTTTCTAATTTTTTTCCATGAATTAGGGAATATTTAAAATGACCTTTCTCAATTTCCTAATTTTTGCACCAAACAAAAGTATTGGGAAAATACCACAAAAATACATTTTGGTTTCCTTTGATTTTCTACACATGAAACTTTTTTATTTTATTTTTCTCGGCTATAGTTTGAGTGTTATTAATTTTCTAGTGTTTTTCCTATTTATCAAATTACTAAATTACCCCTAAGGCTTGGGCCCACTAGTCAGACCTTGTGGGTAACAACCAGCTCCTAAACCGGTCTGGTTGGACCAGGCCTCTCTCTCTTGACCTCTTGCTCTCGCAATGACGATGGTGACTGTGTATCCTTATCTTGTGCTGTCGAATAAAAACATGGCATATTTGAAGTGGAGATGGTGACTGCGCATCCCTTCAATTTCAATTTTGGACATTTTTAGTTGTAAAGATTTTCTATACTGTTGTTCAAATTAATAAAGATCATTTTCATTCATTTGACTTGTTTCACTTAATTTTTTGAATTATTGTTTATATATCTGAGTGTTACTTGAACTTTGAATTCAGCCAAGTATCCAAATTTCTGCGAGTCTTTGGGGTATGGTGATGGACGGGATTTGGGCTTCACGATTCATTCGAAGCGGTCCAAGCCTGATGGAGACATTGCTTGTTGCTACTATCCCGACACTTCGCACAAGACACCAAGCGTGTTGGGCATGTTTTCTTCTATCACACCTTGTCAAGGATCTTTTTTTACAATATTGTGATCAAAGCAGAGTTTTGGTCAATTGTCGTGTGTACCACATCAATATTATGTACTATTTTCACCCCCAACGTTCGAGGAAGATTGTTGTTTGTGAGAACATTTACATGGAGATCAAGAGGACTGTGTTAAGTCACATGACTCCCAATTATTGTGCTTATTTTCAAAGGTTGATCAACATGAAATTGCCTCCCGAGTTCATCCGTGGAGAAAAGGTTGCTCATGAGGTCCTTGCTTGCACACTTTGTGGTTCCATTCTGGATCTTCCTGACATACCATCATATGAGCATGGATCCAAGGCTTGCCATGATTTCTCATCCCTATCTCTCTGTGGCGAATATACCTTGTCCCATACTTCTATTGGAGTTGCTCGGTTCATGAAATCTCTATTTGGGATGTGTGATGCAGCTATTATGTGAATCACAAGGCCCTTCAGGTGGCCTAAGATACAAAGAGTAGGCGGAATGCTCACTTTAGTTCTTGCAACATTCTCATACATGATGATGGTCGTGATATGGATCTGGTTCCCTATGTCAACTTTCCAATGCCTCCTATCACCGATGAGATGTTTCATGGATATCCAATGCATCAGTTTGCTCAAGGACCTCAGTTTGACACTCCTCCAAGTGCTCGCAGTGGTGATGTTTAGATCAAGGAAGGATAAGATTAAAGGCAACAACAATGGAGGAGAGGATGAAGATCACTTCTTTGGCTAGTTGGGTCATAGAAGCATCGTCTACTCCTTATACCTTTTTGGTGTTTTGATGCTAAAGGGGAACAAGAGAGTAGAGTCTACTAGGATTACGGGTTCTCTGCTGGGGTTTCCAGGGTTCGCCATATGCACAACCCTTTCTACTTTATTTGATTCTTATTGGCTTGTGCTACCATTTGCTGGTTTATCTCGAATCATTTTCTTTTAAGTTGTGTGATGGACAAGTTTGTGTTATGTGATGCGTGTTGACGCCCCGTTGGGAAACCCCAAGAGCATGGTATGATGTAGCACAGCAGCAAGTTTTCCCTCAATAATAAACCGAGGTTATCGAAACAGTAGGAGGAAGGAAACACCTCAAAGGTGTTGCAAGCAACATGGAAACCTGCACAACACAAACTCGAGACTTTGACCCAACTAACATTGAGGTTGTCAATCTCACCGGTTGTTGTAACAAAGGATTAACTATATGGTGTGGAAGGTGATGATAGTTTGCAGCAAGTAAACAGTAACAGTGGAAGATGTATCAATGGTAAAGATTGGACCGGGGTCCATAGTTCACTAGAGGTGTTCTCCTTAGATAAACAAACAGGGCATGTTGGATAAACAAATTACAACAGGGCAATTGACAGGACTGAGCAAGGCATAAAAATGCAATACCAGACAAAAAGATCCTATTAGATTCAATTGGGCAATACAACAATATACATAGACCGCTATCCAACTGCATCTATGACTAGAAGTCCACCTTTGGGTTATCATACGAACCCCCTCCAGTATTAAGTTGCAAGCAACAGACAACTGCTTTAATCAAAGTGTTTAAGGTAAAAAATCCACTTGTTCCATCAACAAGAGACCGTTGTTTTCTCCCTAGTAGCAACAACATATCTATAACCTTAGAGATTTCTGTCACTTCCCTTAGATTAAATAGAGGCATGAACCCACTATCAAGCATAAATACCCCCTCTTGGAGTCACTAGCAACTACTTGAACAAGATAGCTACTAACGACAGAGAGCATGCAAGATCACAAACAACACAGACATGATAGAATCAATAAGACAAAACCATTAATCAATCTGACATAGTAATCTCAATATCCATCGGATCCCCGCAAATACAACATACATGATTACAAATAGATGAGATCTTGATCATGAACGGAGCTCACAAGATCTAGACATGAAAGAACAAAGGAGGAGATACAACCATCTAGCTACTACATGAACCCGTAGTCCAAGATGGAACTACTCACGCTTCATACTGGAGGCTGGCATGATGATGAAGAAGGCCTCCAGGATGATCTCCCCTCCGACAAGGTGCTGGGAAGAGTTTCAGATCCCCCGATCTAGGGACGATGGTGGCGGCGGCTACATACGGTTTCGTGGAATTTTGACCGGGTGCCTAGGGTTTCTACATCGGGGGCTTCTTATAGATGAAGAGGCGAGGCAGGGGGGCCACCAGGGCGGCTGCACCCCTAGGCACGGGGTGGGCCCACCCGCATGGCCATGGGGTGTGGCCCCCGGTGGGTCTCCTCCGTCTTGTACTCTGGCTTCGTGTTCCCCATGGTAAAATATTGACTTTAGCTTTTGTCCTGTCCAATTCCGAGAATATTGATTTTCTGCCTTTCTGGAACCAAAAATAGAAGAAACAGGCAACTGTCACTGTGGCAACTTGTTAATAGGTTAGTACCAGAAAACATATAAAAACACCTCAAAGTGTGGAAAAAGCAAAGCAATGTAGATAGTAAACAAGCATGGAACATCCAAAATTATAGATACGTTTCCGACGTATCATTATGTTCAAGTAAGACTTGGATATCTATCTATGATATGCTTTATCTATTTATGTGTAGTTATCCATGCATTAACTTGTCTATGTCGTTCTTGCTTCCTAAATATATTGTGGGGAGATTTTTCCTATCATTGCACTTTGCATTCAAAAGAAAATTCTTCCATAATACATTATGGGAGAGCTTGCTTAATATCTTTCATGTAAGCATTTTTATAAGCTCATCATAATATCTTGTTGTGACTCAAGTTCGGTTTGTCATCATTAAATAGAAAGGGGAGATTTTAAGGGTATTTTATCCTTAACCATTATTTTGGTTAATAATGACACCAGAGCTAAAGTGTGGACTAATGTTACCTACTGGTGTTTACATAGGTTTTAGTTCACAAGTGATGATGGAAGCTGGTGAGAGACCCCCATTCGCTATTCATAAGAGCCGGTGTTTTGGTTTCATTTCTCTATTTATGTTTGAGTCAAATAGGAAACACCACACTATTAAGAGGGGTGGTCTAGATGATATTAATGGGGATTCTTCCCTGAGTAAAGAACACATCCTACCGCCATATATTGCCATCACACATGGAGAGAAGAGTTTAGCTTATTGAAGAAACTGCATTTTGAGACATCATTGAAAAATCAGTCCCAACATCGGTGCCATCGATTCCTGGACTGAACATTTCGGTCGCCACTAACTCCCTTGCCTGTGTTCACCGAATTTCTAGTCAGAATGGTTTCTGTTGAACCTGGTTGCAGAATCGGTTGTGATTAAAACTTTTGGTCCGTGAACCGATCCATCGACCCTAGCACTAAAATGATCGATGTGGCTCTTGGTCTAACTGATTTGCTACCGATTTGCTCGCATGATTTCCCTAAACGGCTAATTTCCTCTATGAGCTATACATACCTTTCTTGTCCTTTAGGTAGTTAGTTCTAACAGCTATATTTCATATCCTTGATCTCTCTCTCACCACTATTGAAACACCAAATCTTGAGGATCTCCCATTCACTACTAGAGAAAGGCTTATGGATAGATTTATTATCAGTGGAGCATTTTTTGAATATGCTCCACGCATTTAAAAAGATGCTCCATTGTATTTTGTTTAACCAATGGCACACATTGAAAAAAATGCACCACTGATAATATGGGCCCGGTACAACGCAGGGCTGTGGACCAAATGTCAATGGCGCATATGCACATATGCGCCATTGATATATCCACACCAATGGCGCATCTTCGAAAAAATGCACCATTGATAAATTGTGGAGCCCACCTAGACCCCACCACTTAGAAAGGTGGCAGGAATATCAATGGCGTATATTACAGATGCACCACTGTCATTTTTCTGCCAATGGTGCATGTTACAAAATATGCGCCACCGATAAATTCATGTGTATGTATGGATATTGAAGTTCATGTGACTATTATTTTTTAAAATAAATTAATATATTTATTTAAAAAAAATGGACTTGCAAATGGATATCCTTGTTTTAAATAGATTTGTGAATGTTAAACTTAATTACTATTTGTTACAAAATATACTAGATAGCATTAAAAAAATATTAATGAAAAGTATTAAAATATTAAAAAAATATTAATGACAAGTATTTTGGAACATATTAAAAAATATTAATGTTAAACTTAATTACTTCCACAAGTATTTTGGAACATATTTTGTAGGCAACCAGGATTCGAACCTGGATGCCCTAGGTTTTTCTTATGCGGCTCAGTGACCTACCACTGCGGTAGGCTTGTGTTGTTGTCATATATAAGAGCATCGTCGTGTTTGGCTAAGTGCCTCATATCAATGGCGCATATTAGCCAATATGCGCCACAGATGTTTGACACTTAGCAAAAATACCGATCAGCCTCTCTCTTCCTTTATTCTCACTCTCACTCTCATGACCACGTGCACAGGAACCCTATCGCCCCCTGCCGCCCGCCATCGAAGTTGCCCTGCCGCCCACTCCGCCGGAGAGCCTCCCCAACCTCTCCCCTCTCCTCCCTCCCCTCCCCTCCCTTCCCCTGATCTCGACCTCCGCCTCCTTTGCCCCTGCAACACCGAGCGTTGTCGCCTCATGTCCCCTCAATATGAGGTATACGCATAGAAGAATCCGACACCGATCAGAGAAGATGTCGTGGTGGTATCACGTCATATGCCATGGGTAGGCTAAAGTTGGGGCCGATGGACGTGGAGGAATCGGGGAAGGGATGATGCAGTGAAGACCGCACTCGTATGAACAAAGAGAAATACAATGTATCTAGGATTAAGGATCTCATGTGGAGATAACACCTCTTTCTCTACATCTAATCTCTTATAATCTTGCCATACTTGTGGCTACTCTGGTAATTGGAATGAGTACAATCTAAATCCCTTAACGAGGATCCATTGGAGGGCAAGTCTGGTGCCAGCAGCCGCGGTAATTCCAGCTCCAATAGCGTATATTTAAGTTGTTGAAGTTAAAAAGCTGATCGTGCTCCTTGAGCTGTATTTCCTATGCCTCTATCTAGATCTCTCTTTGAGAGTGGACGAGGAAGAAGAAGGAGAGCTCCTAGTGAGCAGAGAGGAGAAGATCCCTTCGGGGCCTCTCTGGGAATGATCCCCCTGGTGCTCCTTATAAAGGGGAGCCCAGGGGACAAGACTTGCTCCCCACACTTGGCATCTGTGTAGCATATTCCTGGTATATTATTAGATGCTCATCATATGCTTTGGCATCTTTAGAGCTGCCAAGGCATATTTCTTAGCATATTCTTGGATTCCATGGGAATATTCCTTATTGCATGTGTCAGTCTGAGCCATGGGCGTCCCAAGATTGACACGATACTTGCGGAGCTTGCCTTGGTTTGCCAACACTTCGCCCGAGACGTGGCTGATTCGGGTTGGATAAAAACTGTAATGAAATATCTCGCCTGGCTTCACCTAATTCGGCCTGGGGTCCAATGATTCGGCCCAGGAAAAATGGCTACAAAGATGACCCAGCCGAATTACAGATAACTCGGCCTGGGGTTATTGATCTGGTCTCGGCCTGCTTGGAGTGGAGGAAGCCCAGCCGGGGTCCTCTAATTCGGCCCAGGGACACTGCACTAGTGTGGTGTGATCTGTTGGCCCGTGGGGGCCGGGTTCTCCTTAGCCGGCCCACCCGGGCGATCTCGGCGCGATGAAGGAAACAGACGCTGGGTCGAGCAGCGATGAGGGAGCCAGAGTGACGCGGTGGGTCGGGTGATTCATTTGTCGGCCCAGCCGAGTGCTCCTGTTGAAGTGAAGAGAAGCATGGTTGTGTGGTCCCGTGGTGGGCCAGGTCAATCTTCCTTCGGCCCACCCGGGTGAGACGAGGCGACGCGGCCCAGGCGGGATTGGTGATGTCGCTGGCGTCGAAGTGGGTCGGTGGAGCTCGGCAGGTGGGTCAGCTGGGGGTAATCCGGCCCACCGGGGTTATTTCCCTTTCTTCATAATTAAGTCAGCCATGGAGAATGTGGACTGGGCTGAGATTGCCCTTGCTCGGCCCAGTTGCTCTTTCTTGTCTTTTCCCTTTTCTATTTGACTTAATATTCTCTTATCAAATATAATTTCCTTTATCTTTTTATATTTATCTTGTGTACTCATATTGAATATCATTTTCTCATATATGTATCTTATTGACTCACTTAATTCATCAACTCTGGGGTACCCGGGGGTTCACCCCCTTACTAGTCCCCGATGCTATGTGGGACTCGTAGAGTCGTGCATAGGCTTTATACAAAATATCTCTAGAGTTGTTTATTCGGCCTATAGTATTTTCATATATCATTGACTCCTGACCCTCTAAGGTACTGGTTCATAACCCTTTTGGGTAAGTTTTTGGACTTCTGGCCTGCTTTGGCTCTGGTCTTAACCCTTTAGGGTAAGTTTTTTGACTTCTTGCCTGCTTTGGCTCTGGTCTTCTTATCCTTTGAGTAAGTTATGACTTATGGGCATTTTGATCACTGGTCTTATAACCCCTTTGGGTAAGTTCTTGACTTCTGGCCTGCTTTGGCTCTGGTCTTATAACTGAAGGGTTTCGTAGCATAGTAAATCAAAATTTTCTACGGATACGAACGGGGAAAGCCAAGATCTAATCTAGGAGATGCAAACAACGAGCGGGAATAGATGAGATCTTCGTACCCTTGAAGATTCGCACAGCGGAACGTTTGACGGAACGTGGGTGATGTAGTCGTACTCGCTTCTCCTCCTCGTGATCTGATCCGATCTAACACCGCAATTGGCGATGCCTCCGAGAGATGCACACGTGCGGCACCTCGACGTCTCCTCCTTCCTCGGTCCAGCAAGTGGGGTGGAGAGATGTATTGGATCTACAACACGACGACGCGGTGCAAGCGGTGGAGAGTTTCTCTGAGGCTTCGCTACACTTGATCGGGAGGAGAGAGAGGAGGCGGCAGGCGGCTAGGGCTTGAGGAGGAGGTGTGGAGGGGTGCGCCCCAGCCCTCTTTATATAGAGGGTGGGCGGCCAGCCTGCCCTCCCAAGCCCTAGGGCCTTGACCAGGAGGGAGTGGGGGGCAAGTTCCCCCCCCTTCTAGAAGCTCCCCTAGGGTTTCCCTAGGGTTTGGCCGGCTGGGCCCTATGGGGCCTTGTGCCCCTGGACCAATGCGGCCAGGTCACTCCCTCATAGGCCCATGCCCCCTCGCGTCAGGTGGGGCCACGTTGGTCCCCCTCCGGAAGGTTCTAGAAGCTTCCGTTACAATACCGATTAACCCGAAAAAATTCCGAACTCCAAAAACTGCATTGCCTTATATGAATCTTATTCTCCGGACCATTCCGGAACCTCTCGTGATGTCCCGGATCCCATCCGAGACTCCGAACAAAAACTCACAAACCAATTATCCAATCTATCCTAGCGTTGAGACACGTTAAGTGTGTGACCCTTCGGGTTCGAGAATATGCATACATGATCTTATATCAATAATCAACGTGAGGTCTAGAAACCCATATTGACTCCCACATTCATCAATGATCATATCGGATGAACCACGATGCTTAGATTTAGTCAATCCCATGTATATATTCCCTTGTCTCGCGATATTTTACTTGCCGAGATTTGATCGTCTTGCATCATACCTAGTTCAATCTCGTTCACCAAGTACTTTACTCGTTCTGTAATCCGATATCACTTTGTTGTTAACTCCTTAACCACATGCTTGCAAGCGGTGTTGATATCGATTACCGAGTGGGCCCGAAGTATATCTCTCCGACTTGGGAGGGACAAATCCCATCTCGATACATACAACCCAACAGGTACTTTCCGATCACCTGAGAGACACCTTTATGATCACCCTCTCATAGGATGACGTTTGATGACCTCAAAGCTTTCTTCCGATACCAGGGAGTTGTATTATCTCATGGTCTAAGGAATACAATATTTGACATAAGAAAAGCTTCGCAAAGATGAACACGATGACATGATCTAATTGCTCCGCTTATTTTTGGTCTGTCCATCATATCATTCTCCCAATGATATGATCTCATTATTAATTGACAACTCATGTCTATGGTTAGGAAACCTTAACCATCATTAATCAACGAGATAGTCCATAGAGGTATACTAGGGACACGGTGTTGTTCACAAACCACACAAGTATTAAAGTTTCCGCTTAATACAATTCTAGCATGGAATATAAACTTTATCATGAACAAGAATTATAATAATAACATCTCTATTATTGCCTCTAGGGCATAATTCCATCAGTCTCCCACTTGCACTAGAGTCAATAATCTAGTTTACATCTGGCAACAATCTAACACCCATGGCACTAAGGTGTTGATCATGTTTTGCACGTGGAAGAGGTTTATTCAATGGATCTACGACATTCAGATCTGTATGTACTTTGCTAATCTTCAGATCTCCATCTGCTATATAATCTCAGATTATATGAAACTTGCGGTTGATATGCTTGGTCTTTGGATGATATCTTGGTTCCTTAGCTAGTGATATGGCGCCAGTGTTGTCACACAATATCTCCAGTGGGTCCAATGCACTTGGAACCACGCCAAGCTCAGTGATGAAGTTCCTGATCCAAACTCCTTCACTTGACGCTTCAGGGAGCCATGTATTCGCTTCTCTGTAGATCCCGCGATCACGCTTTGCTTGACTTCTCCGACTCAACTCCTCCATTCAAAATATAAACGTATCCCGTCGAGATTTAGAATCATCCTTGTCGATTCGAAACTAGCGTCGACGTAACCCTACGACAAGTTGTTCATCACCTCCATAGACTAAGAACATTTCTTTAGTCCTATTCAAGTACTTTAGGATGTTCTTCACGGTTGTCCAGTGTTCCACTCCTGGATCACTTTGGTACCTGCTCGTCAAACTAAGAGCATTGGACACATCCGGTCTAGTACACAAGATGGCATACATGATAGAACCTATGGCGAGGCATAAGGCACTTTGCTCATAGATTCTCTATAATTTCTCAGAATGGACAGAGCCTTGCTCAATATCTCACCGACAACATAGGCCTTTGAACCTTTCTTTGCCTTATCCATTACGAACCTTTTCGAACTTTGTCTAGGTATGTACCGCTTAAAGCTATCAGGCGTCTTTGTCTATCTCTATAGATTTTGATGCCCAATATATAAGCAGCTTCCCCTAGGTCTTTCATTGAAAAACATTTGTTCAAATAACTCTTCACATCGTTAAGCATGTTAATGTCATTTCCAATAATCAATATGTCATCCACATATAGTACCGAGAAATGTCCTTTGAGCTCCCACTCATTTTCTTGTAGATACAAGCTTAGTAGCAATTTGGAACAAATCCAAAGATCTTGATCACTTGATCAAAACGAAGGTTCCAACTCCGAGATGCTTGCTTCAAGACATAAATGGAACCGAAGTTTGCACACTTTATCGGCATCCTTAGGATCGAAAAAACCTTGGGTTGCATCATATACAACTCTTGATCAATGTTGTCATTGAGGAAAGCGATCTTGACATCCATCGCCATATTTCATAATCATGAAACACAGCAATTGCTAATAAAATCCGAATGGACTTAAACATCGCTATGGGAGAGAAAGTTTCATCGTAGTCAACACCTTGAACTTGTCGAAAACCTTTCACGACAAGTCGTGCTTTATAGACGGTAACATTACCATCCGCGTCCGTTTTCTTCTTTAAGATCCATTTGCACTCAACGGCCTTTCGGTCGCTAGGAGAGTCCACCAAAGTCCATACTTGGTTTTCACTCATGGATCCTAATTCGGATGGCATGGCTTCTAGCCATTTCTTAGAGTCTGGGCTCATCATCGGTTCCTCATAGTTAGCAGGTTCACTATCATCTACTAACAAGACAGTTAAGACAGGGTTGCCGTACCACTCTGGAGGGGCACGCGACCTTGTCGACTTCGCGATGCTCGTAGTACATCGTCCAAGTTTCATGGTCCTTGTCATTAGCTTCCTCTATTGTTGGTGCAATGACCTTTGGAACAATTTTAGGTCTGCGCTACTCTCAATTCAAGAGAAGGTTCAACAACCTCGTCTAGCTCTACTTTCCTCCCACTCACTTCTTTCGAGAGAAACTCCTTCTCAAGAAAGGATCCGTTCTTTGTGACAAACACTTTGCCTTCGGTTCTGTGATAGAAGGTATACCCAATCGTTTCCTTAGGGTATCCTATGAAGACACATTTCTCCGCTTTGGGTTCGAGCTTGTCCGGCATCAACTTCTTGACGTAAGCTTATCCCAAACTTTAAGAACGACAACTTAGGTTTAGCACCAAACCACAGTTCATACGGTGTCGTCTCAATGGATTTAGATGGTGCCCTATTTAAAGTGAATGCAGTGGTTTCTAATGCATAACCCCAAAATGATAACGGCAAATTAGTATGAGACATCATTAATCGGACCATATCTAATAGAGTTCGATTCCGGTGTTCAGACACACAATTGAGCCGTGGTGTTCCGGGTGGCGTGAGTTGCGAAACGATTCCGCTTGCTTTAAGATGCGTGAGAAAATCATAACTCAAATATTCACCTCCATGATTGGATCATAGAAACTTAATTTTTCTGTTACGATGGATCTCCACTTTATTCTGAAATTCCTTGAACTTTTCAAATGTTTCAGATTTATGTTTCATCAAATAGATATACCCATATCTACTTAAGTCATCGGTAAAAGTGAGAAAATAGCGATATCCACCGCGCGTCGAAACACTCATCGTTCCGCATACATCGGTATGTATGATTTCCAACAAGTCCGTTGCTCGCTCCATCATTCCGGAGAACGGGGTTTTGATCATCTTGCCCATGAGGCATGGTTTGGATGTGTCAAATGATTCAAAATCAAGAGACTCCAAAAGTCCATTAGAATGGAGTTTCTTCATGCGTTTTACACCAATATGACCTAGACGACAGTGCCACAAATAAGTAGTATTATCACTATCTACCTTGCATCTCTTAGCCTCAATGTTATGGATGTGTGTTTCATCCCTTTCGAGATTCAGAAGAAATAAACCATTCACAGCAGGTGCATGATCATAAAAGATGTTACTCATATAAATAGAACAACCATTATTCTCAGATTTAAATGAATAACCTTCTTGCAATAAACGTGATCCAGATATGATGTTCATGCTCAACGCAAGCACATAATAACACGTATTGAGGTTTAAAACTAATCCCGAAGGTAAAACTAAGGAGAGTGTGCCGACGGCCATCACATCAACTCTTGATCCGTTGCCAACGCGCATCACCTCATCCCTATAAGCCGCCATCTATTCCGTAGCTCCTGTTTCGAGTTACAAATATTAGCAACTGAACCAGTATCAAATACCCAGGCACTAGAACGAGGGCTAATAAGGAAAACATCAATAACATGTATATAAAATATACCTTTGATGGTGCCATCCTTCTTGTCCGCTAAGTACTTGACGATTCTTCGGTGACCCTTGTCCTTGCAATAGAAGCACTCGATGTCGGCTTAGGTCCGGACTTGAGCTTCTTCTCGGCGAGAACAGCGCTTACCGCGCCTTTCTTGAAGGGCTTATTTGCACCCTTACCTTTCTTAAAGCTGGGGGGCTTGTTGACCATCAACACATGATTATCCTTTTTGATGTCCACCTCCGCAGCTTTTAGCTTAGCGAAGAGCTTGGTGATCGTACCAGTGGAACTAATCTGATTATGAGTCACTACAAAACTTTTGTAGCTGGGAGGGAGTGATTGCAGAACCCTGTCAATCTTGAGCTCCTCTGGAATCTTGTAGTCCAGTTGCTCAAGGCGTTGAGTGTAGCCCGACATCTTTATGGCGTGCTCACTAACGGAACTCCCTTCCTCCATCTTGCAGTTAAAGAATTTCTCAGAGATCTCATATCTCTCGAGCGGGCTGAGTGCGAAACATAGTTTTCAGCTCCTCAAGAATCTCAAAGCGCCGGAAAATCTTCAAAACGATTTTGAAGGTCCGATTCCATAGCAAACAACATGGTGCTCTTAATCACACCATAATAATATTTGCAATGATAAACATCTTTCTCATCAGTCGCATCTCTGTAGGGGCGTCACCTAGCGCATTTTCAAGTACATAGTCCTTTTGTCCGCCAGAGAGAATGATTCTCAGATTGCGGAACCAGTTGGTGAAGTTAGACCCATTGTTCTTAAGCTTTTCTTTCTCAGGAAAAACGTTGAAGTTGAAGTTGGACTTAGCCATTTGATCTACAATATTTGCAAGTACAAATTAGACTATGTTCATGATAACCAGTTCAACTTAATCAAATTACTAGATGAACTCCCACTAAATTCAACATCCCTCAAGTTGTTTAGTGAACATGATCCAAATTCACCACACCTAATCCGATCTTCACGAGAAAAGATGTGGTTTCAATGGTGGACAACGAAGTGTCGATCATATCATTCATATGACTCATGCTTAACCTTTCGGTTCATGTGTTTCGAGGACATGTCTGTACATTCTAGGCTCGTCAAGTCAAACCCAAGTATTTCCGTGCAGTAAAGCTGCTTGCACCCGTTGTATGTGAACGAGAGTCTACGAACCGATCATCATGTGATGCTTGGACACGACAAACTTTCGCAACGGTGCATACATGGGGAGAACACAGCTTTTATCTTGATCTTTAAGTGAGGAATCATCTTATAATGCTACCGTCATGATCTAAGCATAATAAGATACATAAAAGGATAAACATCACATGCATATAACTTTATGTGACATGGTATAGCCAATCTTCGCAATGATCTCCATCTTGTGCGTGCTTGGCATGATCTCCATCACTCCACCATGATTGCCTCCACCACGAATAGCAACTACAACTATTGCTAACTACTTAGCGATAAAGTAAAGCTATTACATGGCGTACAAGAAGTTGACACACAGGTCATACACAATTATAAAGACAACCATATGGCTCCTGTCGGTTGTGTACTCATCTACATGCAAGTCGTGAAACATTAAAAAACATGATCATTGCATACAACATACACATCACATCTTGGGCCATACCATATCACAGAAAACACTCCCTGCAAAAACAAGTTAGACGCCTCTACTTTGTTGTTGCATATTTTACGTGGCTTATGGGAGTAGCAAGGTAAGAACGATTCTTACCTACAGAGAGCCACAACGGTGATATTATGGTTGCCAAACTCTGGTGTAAATCCCATGACAACTATAGTGAGAGAAACTGGCATCCACCAGCCACATGTGTGGAACAAGCCACACGTCAAGTGCGGAGCCGGTCTCGTGAACGACGTCGCGTAAAGTTGGCCTGGACCGCTTCAATCTCACTATCCCGCGTCATAAGAAGTACAAAAACAAGAGGCTTGCAACAGAAAACATCAACGCCCGCAACAACCATGTTGTGTTCTACTCGTGAAAAACATCTACGCATAGATCTAGCTCTGATACCACTGAAGGGTTTCGTAGCATAGTAAATCAAAATTTTCTACGGATACGAACGGGGAAAGCCAAGATCTAATCTAGGAGATTCAAACAACGAGGGGGAATAGATGAGATCTTCATACCCTTGAAGATTCGCACAACGGAACGTTCGACGAAACGTGGCTGATGTAGTCGTACTCGCTTCTCCTCCTCGCGATCCGATCCGATCCGATCTAACACCGCAAGTGGCGATGCCTCCGAGAGATGCACACATGCGGCACCTCAACTTCTCCTCCTTCCTCGGTCCATCAAGTGGGGTGGAGAGATGGATTGGATCTACAACGCGACGGCGCGGTGCAAGCGGTGGAGAGTTTCTGCAGCAGGGCTTCGCCTATACGCAATCGGGAGGGAGAGAGAGAGGAGGGCAGCAGGACGGCTAGGGCTTGAGGAGGAGGTGTGGGAGGGGTGCGCCCCATCCCTCTTTATATAGAGGGGTGGGAGGCCAGCCCTTGCCCCTCCCCCAAGCCCTAGGGCCATCGGCCAAGGAGGGAGGAGTGGGGGGGGGGCAAGTTCCCCCCCTTCTAGAAGCTCCCTAGCTTTCCCTAGGGTTTGGCGGATGGGGCCTATGGGCCTTGTGCCCCTGGACCAATGCGCCTGTGGCACTCCCTCATAGGCCCATGCCTCACAGGTGGGGCCACGTTGGTCCCTCCCGGAAGGTTCTAGAAGCTTCATACAATACCGATTAACCAAAAATTCGAACTCCAAAACTGCATTGCCTTATATGAATCTTATTCTCCGGACCATTAGAACCTCTCGTGATGTCCCGGATCCCATCCAAGACTCCGAACAAAAACTCACAAACCAATTATCCAATCTATCCTAGCGTTGAGACACGTTAAGTGTGTGACCCTTCGGGTTCGAGAATATGCATACATGATCTTATATCAATAATCAACAGCGGGGGTCTAGAAACCCATATTGACTCCCACACATTCATCGATGATCATATCGGATGAACCACGATGCCGAGATTTAGTCAATCCCATGTATATATTCCCTTCGTCTCGCGATATTTTACTTGCCCGAGATTTGATCTGTCATACCTAGTTCAATCTCGTTCACAGCAAGTACTTTACTCGTTCTGTAATTCGATATCACTTTGTGATTAACTCCTTAACCACATGCTTGCAAGCGGTGTTGATATCGATTACGGAGTGGGCCCGAAGTATATCTCTCCGACTTGGGAGGGACAAATCCCATCTCGATACATACAACCCAACAGGTACTTTCCGATCACCTGAGAGACACCTTTATGATCACCCTCTCATAGGATGACGTTTGATGACCTCAAAGCTTTCTTCCGATACCAGGGAGTTGTATTATCTCATGGTCTAAGGAATACAATATTTGACATAAGAAAAGCTTCGCAAAGATGAACACGATGACACGATCTAATTGTTCGCTTAGTTTGTCCATCCATCATATCATTCTCCCAATGATATGATCTCATTATTAATCGACAACTCATGTCTATGGTTAGGAAACCTTAACCATCATTAATCAACGAGCTAGTCCATAGAGGTATACTAGGGACCGATGTTGTTCACAAACCACACAAGTATTAAAGTTTCCGCTAATACAATTCTAGCATGGAATATAAACTTTATCATGAACAAGAATTAGAATAATAACATCTTTATTATTGCCTCTAGGGCATAATTCCATCAATAACCCCTTACTCATATTTGACTTATGTCTCGAATCTGAGTTATCTAGCTCAAAATCCGAGTTATATGACTCAAATCTGAGTTACTTTACTCATATTTGGCTTATGTCTCGAATCTGAGTTATCTGGTTCAAAATCCGAGTTATATGACTCAAATCCGAGTTACTTTACTCATATTTGACTTATGTATCGAATCTGAGTTATCTGGCTCAAAATCCGAGTTATATGACTCAAATCCGAGTTACTTTACTCATATTTGACTTATGTCTCGAATCTGAGTTATCTGACACAAATCCGAGGTATATGACTCAAATCCGAGTTATCTGATTCCAAATCCGAGTTAATTTACTCAATTTTGACATACATCTCAAATCTGAGTCATTTGACTCAAATCCGAGTCATCTGATTCCAAATCCGAGTTACCTTACTCAATTTTGATTTACATCCCAAATCTGAGTCATTTGATTCAAATCCGAGGTATACGACTCAAATCCGAGTTATCTGATTCCAAATCCGAGTTAATTTACTCAATTTTGACTTACATCTCAAATCTGAGTCATCTAACTCAAATCCAAGGTTTATGACTCAAATCCGAGTTATATGATTACAACCAGTTAATTTACTCAATTTTGACTTACATCTCAAATCTGAGTCATCCGACTCAAATCCGAGGTTTATGACTCAAATCCGAGTCATCTGATTCCAAATCCGAGTTACCTTACTCAATTTTGACTTACATCCCAAATCTGAGTCATTTGATTCAAATCCAAGGTATATGACTCAAATCCGAGTTATATGATTCCAAATCCGAGTTAATTTACTCAATTTTGACTTACATCTCAAATCTGAGTCATCTGACTCAAATCCGAGGTATATGACTCAGATCCGAGGTATATGACTCAAATCCGAGTTATTTACTCAAAATTGACTTATGTATTAAGTATGAGTCATCTGCTTCCTAAGATACAATTTGATCTGATGAGAAGATGGTTACTTGCCTTTGATATGGGTCTAACATATGAATCCGAGATAAAGCTTTAGGATATGATAATAGGGCTAATCGCTGAGATATGTGAGTCGAGATGTAGATCCGAGATATACATTCAAGATATGATATGCTGGCGAATAGTCATCCGAGATATGAGATAACCTGGCAAGCTAGTCCAATATCAATCTGAGTCATAACATAACCTGGCCATCTGGCGAGCTTATTCAAACTTTAGTCCAAATCTGAGATAAGCTAGTAGGATGAACCGAATACAACCAATTATAATATACCCGGCAAGTCAATCAAATGTTAGTCCGAATCAGAGATAAGCTACTAAGCTGAGTTAAAGGTTAATCCAAAGCATAAATAAACTGACTCAAATTCTATCCGAATCATCAATAAGCTGGCTGGTGAGCTGAGTTAAAGATTGATCCAAGGCATAAATAAACTGACTCAAATTCTATCTGAATCATCAATAAGCTTGTGAGCTGAATTAAAGGTTAATCCAAAGCATAAATAAACTGACTCCATTTCTATCTGAATCATCAATAAGCTGGCTGGTGAGCTGAGTTAAAGGTTAATACAAAGCATAAATAAAATTACTCAATTTCTATCTGAATCATTAATAAGTTGGCTGGTGAGCTGAGTTAAGGGTCGATCCAAAGCACAAATAAACTGACTCAAATTCTATCTGAATCATCAATAGGCTGGCTGGTGAGCTGAGTTAAAGGTCAATCCAAAGCATAAATAAACTGACTCAAATCCTATCCGAATCATAAATAAGCCGACTCAAACTCTATCCGAATTATAAATAAGCTGACTCAAATTCTATCCGAATTATAAATAAGCTGACTCAAATTCTATCCGAATTATAAATAAGCTGACTCAAATTCTATCCGAATCATCAATAAGCTGGCTGACGAGCTGAGTTAAAGGTTAATCCAAAGCATAAATATACTGACTTAAATTCTATCCGAATCATAAATAAGCTAGTCAAATACATACCCAAACCTATATAAGTTTTTCTCCATCTAAAGGCGATTCTATGGATACGCTGGCTAGTCCCCGTTGAGTTATTTTCTCCCGGGTGAAGGATCGAATGTTGGTGGTTAGTTATACATTACCGTAAGCTTGGAGAATAGTTTGAGTCATTCCTGAGTCTTACCTTTGCCGAGTCGGACTTGGAGACCCTCGCTTACCTCTCTGTTCTCTGCTCACTGAGGAGCCAAGGTGCTCTCTCTGTCTCTGTTACTGGAGGAGCTGAAGGTGCTCTCTCTGTTCTCTGTTCGCCTGGAGGAGCTGAAGGTGCTCTATGAAGATGAGGTTGATGAAGATGCTCCCGTCCCGATGGAAACCCAACCAACGCCACTAAAAGGCCCCATGGCGGGCACCAAATGTCGTGGTGGTATCACGACATATGCCATGGGTAGGCTAAAGTTGGGGCCGATGGACGTGGAGAAATCCGGGAAGGGATGATGCAAGAAGACCGCATCAGATGAACAAAGAGAAATACAATGTATCTAGGATTAAGGCTCTCATGTGGAGATAACACCTCTTTCTCTACATCTAATCTCTTATAATCTTGCCATACTTGTGTCTATAATTGTGCTCCTTGAGCTGTATTTCCTATGCCTCTATCTAGATCTCTCTGTGAGAGTGGAGGAGGAAGAAGAAGGAGAGCTCCTAGTGAGCAGAGAGGAGAAGAGCCTTCGGGCCTCTCTGAACGGTCCCCCGGTGCTCCTTATAAAGGGGAGCCCAGGGACAAGACTTGCTTCCCACGCTTGTCATCCATGTAGCATATTCTGGTATCTTATTAGATGCTCAGCATATGCTTTGACATCTTTAGAGATGCCAAGGCATATTCCTTAGCATATTCTTGGATGCCATGGGCATATTCCTTATTGCATGTGTCGATTCCGCCATGGGCCCCAAGATCGACACGATACTTATGAGCTTTCCTTGGTTTGCCAACACTTCGCCCGGACGTGGCTGATTCGGGTTGGATAAAACTATAATGAAATATCTCGCCTAGCTACACCTAATTTGGGCCTCGGGGTCCAATGATTCGCCCGGAAAAATGGCTACAAAGATGGCCCAGCTGAATTACAAATAACTCGGCCTGGGGTTGTTGATCTGGTCTCGACCTGCTTGGAGTGGAGGAAGCCCAGCCGGGGTCCTCTAATTCGGCCCAGGGACACTGCACTAGTGTGGTGTGATCTGTTGGCCCGTGGGGGCCGGGTTCTCCTTAGCCGGCCCACCCGGGCGATCTCGGCGCGATGAAGGAAATAGACGCCGGGTCGAGCAGCGATGAGGGAGCCGGAGTGACGCGTTGGGCCGGGTGATTCATTTTTCGGCCTAGCCGGGTGCGCCCGTTGAAGTGAACAAAAGCGTGGTTGCGTGGTCCCGTGGTGGGTCGGGTCAATCTTCCTTCGGCCCACCCGGGTGAGACAAGGCGACGGCAGTGATTGGTGATGTCAAGGCCAAGTGGGTTAGTGGAGCTCACAGGGGTCAGTTGGGGTAATCCACCGGGTTATTTCCTTTCTTCATAATTAAGTCGGCCATGGAGAGTGTGGACTGGGCCGAGATTGGCCCTACTCGGCCCAGTTGCTCTTTCTTGTCTTTTCCCTTTTCTATTTGACTTAATATTCTCTTATCAAATATACTTTCCTTTATCTTTTGTACTCATATTGAATATCATTTTCTCATATATGTATCTTATTGACTCACTTAATTCATCAACTCGGGTACCTGGGTACACCCCGTAAGAAGCGAGGCAACCAGCGCCTGCCCCCTCGAGCACCAGGCGCCGCCCCGTCCACGTCGAGAACCAGGTATCCTAAATTCCCATGTATCCTTCCTTCTCACAGAGTGTTGATGGTCGTTTTATAGACATGTACACTGAAGTATCAGACTATGGTAGCCAGACCACTCCCTGGAACATGGTAGTTTGAAGTGTTGCTGAAAAAGTGACTTGCTTGGTTTTGTAACATGGACCATCATGTGTTGCAATCTCTACTCTAGATGCTCATATTCTATGCTCCTACTGTATTAGTACAGAAAATATGGTTTTGACTTTGTAAAATAATATTCTTAAATACATTTTTACCTTGTGTTAGTACAGAAAAGAGGCTTTCATTGGCCAGTGCTCTTTCTTTTGTAACCCTAGGATTTTGTAGGAGCAAAATGTTCATGTTTCTTGATGTTGGATTTGTACAAATAGCTAAAAGGCTCCACTGTTTCAAAGTTGGAGCATAACCTATGCTCCTACTTTACTTACTAGAGCTACACTTTGTTTATTTTAAACAAACATTGATTCTTATTTGATTACATGCTCCAGTAGCAAACAAATACTTTCTACATAAACACATTTGTAAACACACATATATATGAGGAATGAATGTTATAATCATTTGTTAGTATAAGTGTAAACAAATACTTGGTGTGTAAACACATTTGTTAGTATAAGTGTAAACAAATATTTATTAGTATAAGTGTAATCATTTGTTAGTATAAGTGTAAACAAATACTTGCTAGGTGTGCTAGATCAGTAACTTGAGTAAGTGTAAACAAATAGATGTTCTATTTGTGTCATACTTGCTGTGATTTAATCCTGATGGTGTGCTCTTGTGTTTGTAGTGATCATATGGTTACACATATCTATGTGGTATGGTTCTATATGAGATAGATGCTTTGCTAGATGGTTTGGATTCTTTTGAGAGGTGTTGAAGTGATCTTCGAAATAGATTTATGTATAGATTTAGTTGTTGTTGAGCAATCCTATTATTTCTATAGTATTTCTTTCTTCTAAAACTGGTAAGAATTGATATGAACAATAGGTAACTTGTTCTGCAACCTATCTCTTTTGTAACTTGTTATTCTAGAATCTAAGAAGAGAAATACGTGTTCTTGTGTGTTCTAGCTACTGTCCTGAGGCTACTGAAGCGGTTTGGCTTATATGAACAAAATGTGGTGCAGCTAGATGATTTCCTTGATTTTGTACTACTAAACTTGTTGTGTGGTTGTGACAACACACTATTTTTTCTCTTTGTATATGTGTGATTGGATAGCTACCTTCAATTTTATATGAAAACTATTGCAGGGAATTCATTTGAGTTGTCCGTTTCTTCCAAAGTGTTGATTCACTTCCGTTTCGGTTGATAAATGGGCACTCCTAGGTCAAAAAAACAGCAAAGGTCATGCCGAATTTTTTGGTCGATTCTATAGCTTGTACTAATTAAATTGTTGCATTTTTCTATGAAGTGCAAACATGTCGAGCGGAGACAACGACGTCGGGGATGGCCCTTATCATCCCATGAGCGTCAAGAACAAGCAAGAAAAGACAACCTCAAGTTTTGGCGGTTTGACGATGACTTAAGCGGTCCGAGGAGGCAAGCTGGCCGATGAAGTCGACGAGAGGCCAAGTTGCGGACATGAAGATGACGAGGAGTCCGAATATGAGGATAAGGCGAAGATGGCATGGCGACGGAAGTAGTAATGGAGACGAGGAGGCGAAACCAGTCATGGTGGTGACCACATAGACGGCAATGGCTCCTCCCTCTGCTAGGATGAAGAAGAAGGCGGAAGGCAGAATGACGTGAAACTCGGCATCAACAAAGAAAGAGTTCACCCTTGTGAAACCGAGTGGCCAACTCATGGAGCCCGCAAAGCTTGACACGGTACGACATACAACTCGGTTGGATCGTGTGGCAGCACGACCATCAACCATAAGAACATAAGAAATAACAATACACGGTTGCAAGAGCTCCTCATTGGGAAGCTTCACAGACGGTACAAGTTCCAGATGAGTACGATAACCAAAAACTCAAAGGGAACAATGTAAACAAGTTATCCCTCATGACGATGAGCACCGTCTTGAGCAGCTGGAAATGGAGGAAGAGGAGGATTAACTAGGGTAAAAGTTGGGAGGATATAAAGAAGGCCGAGCCGATGCTCGACGAAGATGAGTTCATCAAGTTCAAGGTGGCGTGCACTTCTCCGGAAGGTTAGGAATGGACCGAGTGGGGATGGAGTATGCGGGATTTGAACATAGGTAACCAACGTTGCGGAAGCGGCGATTACAGAGGAAAAAAGGCCGTTTGGGCAAAGGAGGACATCGAGTATGCTCATCTATGGAAAGATAACCCGTGGCACAAATTCATGGACGAGCAAGTGATGCAGTTTGTCCGCCCCGCTACTATCTCCACCCCGAACTCAAGGAATTTGTTACCGACAACGACGTTGTGAGGAATTTCTAGAAAAAGTTGGTAAAGAATTTATCGCGGAGTGCAAAATACCTTATCGCAAAGATTTCATCACAAGGGGGGACCTTATCCTGCAAAATATCGCTCACTAAGCGCGAGATCTAAGCATGGCTCATGGCGCAGGTGATCGAGGGACATGGACAATGAAATACGGTTACAAACCATTCCTGGCACCGTGTAAAACAAAGTCTTCATGGTGTAGTGTTCCTAGCTATCTAGCTCAACCGGTTTATGTATATCGTGTGTGTGTATGTCATAAACTTTAACTTGGCTTAGCTCGAAACCGTCATTGTTGCACTTAGTTTACTTATTACCATATGTATGAAACTTAATAGCTTGCCTTAGCTCGAATCCTTTATTTTGATGGAGATGCATGTGAACCTTTTAATTCTTTACATTTGCATGATATAGTACTTATATGCCTTGTGTATAGAGATGTCGATGTGCTATGTGGTATCAGAGGGAGGGTCCAGAGTCTACGATGAGTGGGAGGATTTTCACAAGCAAGTGAACAAGTTCAAAGTAATAGATACAAAGGGTACCCGATGAGAGCAGGAGAAATCTAGGTGGAGGAACCACCTCCTTGGAGAGCAGAGACAAGAACTGGATGAAGACCTTGATGATCATGCTCCGGTCTTGCTCACCGCCATTGTGGTTGTACTCTACTCGGTCCTTTAGTAGTTTAGGACTTGGATAATGATGATTATCAACTTGTTGTAATGTGTAATGTATGACATGATGATTAACTTGTTGTATGCAAGAATTGTATAATATGGGCACTTGTCACTATGTCGGGTTATAATTGATGTGATGATGTATACTTCTATTTGTAATATTATCTCCGTTTCTATACTACCATGTATACAGTATAAATACGAGAGGGTTGTATTATGTATAACTATACATCCCCATGGCAAAGGGCTCGCAAAGATATTATTAAGTGGCGCTGCATGGCTCAGTAATGTGGCGCTTGGCTACTATACTACCGGTTGCTTTAGTATGAAAACATCAATGAAGCATCTTTTATCCAGCCAATCGCATCAAGCATCAATGGCGATTTTGGTATATGCTCCAATCGGTAAAACATCAATGGCGCATCAAGATGCTCCACTAGTTAGACCACCATCAATGGCGATATTGGGTATGCCATTGATAAATAATTACCAATGGTGTGACACAAGTGGCGTATACCATATGCACCATTGGTATCAAAAATATGCTCCACTGATAAGCAATTCTCCACTAGTGATTCTACCCAATTCATGCTGTAAAAATAGCCATATTTCTCCACATTTAATCGCATTTTTAGTCAAACAAACCAAGAATATCTCTAGCCTTGCTACTAATGACTAATTATTGCAAACATGTGTAATCCTTTGTTTTAAATTGTGTTCTGCAGGAAGTCACACTTTAAGGTGAAATTATGAGCAATTAATGAAGATTGTGAGGTTGCCTACACAACCAAGAAAACCAGGGTCGATAATCAATGTTCTAGAGGCTTAACGACCTGTGGTATGGGCAAGGTCCACCCGTACCAGCCCGTACCAAGTGGCGATAGCTCCATGAGGTCAGACTGTACAACTTCCATGAAGACGCCTATATATTTTGAAGCTCGAGCCGCTGCGTAGAGATCCGTCATTCTCAGATTACATCACAACACCAGTGAAGGAGACCCACCTGTTGGAGATATGCCCATGAGGCAATAATAAAGTGGTTATTATCATATCTTCATGCTTATGATAAATGTTTACATACCATGCTATAATTGTATTAACCGGAAACATTAATACTTGTGTGATTTGTAAACATAAAAGAGTCGCTAGTAATGCCTCTTGTTAAACTATCTTGTTGGTTAATATATGATCATGGTTTCGTGATCATGAACATAGAGATGTTATTAATAACAGGGTCATATCATTAGGAGAATGATGTGATGGACATACTCCTATAGTTAAGCGTAGCATAAAGATCAAGTCATTTAATATAGTTCACTTGCTATAAGCTTTTTGATACATAGTAACCTAATTCCTTCGACCATGATATCATGCTAATCACCATCACCAGAAGGATGCTTTGATGACATCAAACACCACACCATAACTGCGTGGCTATAAAGGTGGCATTGAGTGTTCAGAAAGTATGTGTTGAGGCACATGGATCAAGATTGGTATTTGTCCATCCATATGACGGATAGATATACTCTGGGACCTCTCGGTGGAATGTCATCCAATTAGCTTGCAAGCATGTGGACTGACTCACAAGGGATCACATATCACGAACGAGAAAAGAGTACTTATTGGTAACGAGGTTGAACTAGGTATGTAGAGATACAACGATCAAACCTCGGATAAGTAAAGTATCGTGAGACAAAGGGAAATTGGTATCGTATGTAAATGGTTCATTCGATCAAGTAATCAGAGAAATATGTGGGATCCATATGAATTTCAATATTCCTCTATTGGTTATTGATCGAGAAGAGTCTCTATCATGTCGCATAATTCAATCATAGGGAGACACACTTAAGGATTCAATGTTGTTTAGTAGATATGGAATGTGAGTAAAGAGACCAAATGTTGTTGGAGTCTCATGGGATACAGGATATCATGAGGAGATCCGGAATGGTCTGGAGAATAAGATTCATATAAGGAAAGTCCAATTCGGAGTTTGGGAATGATTCGGTGTTTTCACCGGAATCTTCTAGAAGGGTCTAGAAGGTTCACCGATCCTAAGGGAAGGGTACATGGACGTGTCATGACAAAGTGTAATGGTTGCATTATGTCCTAGGTCACTTGGTGGACACTTGGAAGAGAGAAATCAAACTCTAATTTGAAAGTCAAAAGGCGCTTTGGAAAAGTCAAATCCCAACATGGTTTTGAGTTAGGAGGGTTTCCACCGGTTGGGAACACCCTTGACGCCCCCACCTATATAAGGAGGGTAGGGTGCACCCCAAGGTATCCCCTTTCCTATGTGCCCAAGAAACCCTAGGTTGGCACGCCTCTCTAGTTGCGACCAATCTAGATCTCCTATAAACCGCAACCGACTAGCTAAACTCTAGTTCCGAGCTACCTCTAAACCTTGGCCCTCTAAAACCTAGGTAGTCGGGGATCCCTCTACTCCACCATACTTTCTCCGGCTTAGGAGAAGCCCTGCGGGATCTCCCCTCTACTTCCGACATCACGCCGTCGTGCTGCCGGAATCGCGAGGAGAGAGATACAACCTCCACTGCCTGCTGGAACAAGGGAGAGGAAGCTCTTCATCGAGTACCGTACGTGTGACCGAGCGAGCGCTGTAACGCAGCTGGAAGGATCGCTTTACACAATCTTGAGATCAAAGTGAACGACTACATCACCCACGAGAATCGCTCGCTAACCTCTTTGGATCTTCGAGGGTTAGTACTCTATCAACTTGTTGCACCGATCTAGTAGATAGATCTTGGCTTGATCATAGATTAGATCTTGATTGTGTGTTCATGCGTAGAATTTTTTGTTTTCCATGCCACGAACCCATACAAAGGGTATCGAGTCGTCTATATGTAGATCTCACAGAGTAGAACACAATGGTCATTGTGTGGTGCTTTTATTATCAATTGCTTCTTGTGTACTTTGCATCTTGTGGTATGGTGGGATGAAGAAGCCCGGGATAACCTTACATGACAACGTTCATGAGACTTGATCCACGCTCGACATGCAACTTGCATTACATAAGTGGCTTTGCGGGTGTCTGTCTCTCCCATCATAGTAAAGATTCAATTTACAACTAGCACTTGATAGTTCAAGCATCAAAGTTGTGGTTCTTGTTCTTAAGTTAGAACAACACTTATTGAAAGCCCCAAACCACGTAAAACATGCAAACAAAATTAGAGGCGTCTAACTTTGTTTTGCAGGGATGTGATGTGATGTGATATGGCCATGATTGTGATTATATATGATGTATGCAATGTTCCTTATTGTAAGCGGGCAATCGGCAGAGCCATCCGTTGTCTTTTAATTTCGCCTAGACTCGTGTCTATTATTCAAAGTAGTTGTGATGGTGATGACAACCATGGAGCGACTCCATTGACCTTGACGCCATGCGGTGATGATGGAGATCATGTTCGTGCTTCAAGATGGAGATCTAAGCACAAGAAGAAAGGCCATATCATATCACATATTTTGTATTGCATGTGATGTTAATCCTTTTATGCATCTTGTATTGCTTAGTTCGCGGTAGCATTATAAGATGATCCCTCTCAAAAATATCAAGTTATAGAATGTTCACTTAGTAGGCACCGCTACAAAACTCTTTGTTTCAAGCACCACGTGATGATCGGGTGTTAGATTCTGCGAATGTATACAATGGGAGCAAGCCGTATTTTCTCATGGAAGCTAATGTTTAATCTTGACGAGCCTAGCATGTATGCATGGTCTGAACACGGAATAATTTAAAGGTAAAGCATGAGTCATATAGATGATATGATGAACATGATGATTGTTCGCCTTTGAAACTGTATCATGTCACGGATGATCGTAATTTGGTAGTGAATCAGGTTCATGTGATCACTAAAACAATGTGAGGGATATTGTTTTGAGTGGGAGTTCAATAGCAATATGATTAAAAGTTGAACACTATTTATCATAAATTAAATCAAAGTAAATTTGCATAGTCGTTGTAGTCATTGGCATTCGTTTACCACCTTGCGCTTAGTTATAATTGAGATAATAGAACTATAGAATTCTGGTTAGTTACTTTATGAACTGGTATCGTATTGTTTTGAAGTGTTAATCTAAAGTTTTAAAGTCCTATTGCAAACTTTCAAGAAGTTCAAGCACTCCATGAAGTTTAATAATTGGTATTAAATCAAGAGTGACAATTCCAAGTTAGTATATAAGTATCATGTTTGTCTCCATGATTCTTGATATTCAAAAGATTGTTTTAATATCAAGGTTATCTAGGATCCGAAAGATTTGTTTAAACCATGATGTGTGGAAGATATTGCGATATCTGAAATGATGTTTTGCTGCAACATGAGAGAGTATAATATGGCAAAGTTTATGTTCTCATATTTGATGAGAATTTGAAAAAGGTTGAGACGCTTTGTCATCCTAATCCTCCAAAAGGTTTTGGAGAGCAACATTATACTCGCGATTCACCGTTATAAGCTAAAAGTAGCTTGATCATGAGTAGTTCCATGATAAGGGTGAATATTTGATAAAATATTTACTACACTAAAAGATTACTAAAGGATGGAATTTGAAAGAACACCAAGTATTTAATGATGGTGATCTACTAGTGCAAGCCCAAAGACATTGGTATTTAACAATACATGCTTTGGACTATGTGTCATGTATGGCTCCACCATCGATGTTGATAGATTTTTCAATGTAAAAGGAAATAATAAAGGAGAATCTCGTAAATATATGATAGAAAATAAAAGACTAGAATTGTTTAGCTTAGGTATATAGAGGATATACATGTTATGGATATATTCTTTGCTTATTAAACAATGTGGTTCTAAGTATTGGATACTGAATTTGTTGGTGTGTATCATACCTAAAACACAATTCATGAACTACAATGGCCTAAGTAACTAGCAAAGAATATGTGATTATGTTCATTGAGAACAAATAAAGGGTTATTTTGATGCTTGTTAAACATCAAAGCTTGCCTTCAAGATTTGTTTTATCGTATTATGAGAACAAAAAGGTTGTTCAAATAATTGCTGCAATCCATAAAATATGGATGATTTTACAAATCTCGCTGGATAAATCACATCCATCGAAATATTGCTAAAAATGTCAAAAGACAATTGATAAGAAAGATCACTTAGGAAGTGACATACCGCTTAAATTATATTGGAAAGAAAACATGAAGAAACTCCATGTGGATGGAATTTTGAGTCTTTTGATTTTTGATCAAATGACGCCAGAAATTTTCCTAGAGATAATTAAAACTCACCAGGCTAGGCAGAAAAAAACGATATGACTAGCTTATTGGAACTTATATGTATTGCTGTATGAAGTCCATTGTAGTCAAGAGATAGATTTCAACTTCATATGCTTTCTCCAAAAATTTGAGTGAATATATGAATATTTACTTAATAAGGATGAAGTGTGAAACATTTAAAAAGTTTAAAGACTTTCAAGATGAAGTGCAAAATAAATGTAACAAGAAAATAAAGAATTTATGATAGGATCATAAATGAAGATATTTGAGTTATAAAGTTTAGCATAACACCTAAGATTTGAGGAATCGTTCCATGGATTTGCATTTCCCGAAACACCATATGAGTATGGAATAATCAAGATATGCAATGAAACCTTGTTTAACATGGTAAGATCAAAGGTGTAATTTATAAAACTGCCATTATATTTTAAAGATTAAAGCTTTAGAGACTACCTTTTTCCACTGAAAAGAGCTCCATCATAATCCGTTGAAATGACACCATATAAAGTTATGTTTTGGGATAAAACCCCAAGTTGTCCTTTCTTTTACAACCAAAATCGGATAAACATATCTTTGTATGTTATTTTGAATAATCGTTGAGTATTCCTCCATAACACCAAAGACAAAAATGTTTGTCGCTTAGAATGTCAAGTTTCTTTGAGAAAGGAATTTTCCGTGAAAAGTTAAGTGGAGGACAATAGAACTTTGATAAGGTTAAAAGAACCTTATTATCTGCAAAGTTGCAGTTTAAAAAGTATTCGGAGGCAAAGAATAATGCTCATGGCTCATGTGCCTCAAAGGTTATGGTCACAGAGGTCTAAGTTCCTATTAAAACAAGTAGGTCGGGTAACCAATCAAATACCAAGATTTGAGAGTTAAATCATTATTTGATAATAATGATTCAAGTACATGGAAAGAAGCGATGATGGGTGTCACATCCCAAAATTTTCCAAATTTTGAAATGTGAAAAATAAATAAACAAAATAAAACTTTGTTGAAATTTAGGGTGAGAAGAAACTTTTTTATTCCACTTGGAAATATCAAAACCTATTTTTGATCAAATAAAATCCTAAAGGGATTTAAAAAGATAAATAAACAATATAGTTAAAATATTTGGAATCACTATTTTTGGATCTTTTAATAAAAAGATTTGGTTTTCAAAAGAAAAGGTAGAATTATAAATAAGGATTATTTTATTGAGCCAAATTAAATCTTAGCCAAGCTTTTGAAATAATATTTCTATTTAATAAAAATAGTAAAGGGTTTATTTAAATAAAATAATGAGGATTTATTAATATTCAATTGTATTAAAGTAAAGGCTTTTCCATTTTAAATAAACACTAAAACTTGTTAAATTATTTTAATTAAGTTTTTCCAAGTGTTTTATATTTTCAAATAAAACCTACTGAAATGGTATTGGTATTATTTTAGATTTCAAATAGAGTTTTTGAATAAATAAAATCCTATTTGACTTAATGACTAAGGTCTATTTTATTTAATTATAAATGGAACCTAAAAAGAATAAAAATTATTTTGTTTTGGACTTTGATTTTGTTAAACAGAATTAAAATCTACGAAAAGTTTGGCAAAGGTTTGAATTATTTGGTGTTTGAATTTTTGAATAAAATCAAACATAATTCAAATAGAAAAGGAAAAGCTCGAATAAAAAAAAAGAATGACTCCAACCCAAAGAAGTACCCAAATTTAACTAAAACTCCCCATGTGAAATGTTTTCACCAACTCGCACTGGCCAAGCAAATACGAGTGGACCCCGCCTCTCTTCCTCATCGACAAGATGTCCCCACGCCAGTCGCCTTCAACCCGCTACCACGCCTCTCACGCTATCAGATTTATTCTGCTGAATTCGTGTTGATGGCGGCCTTAATTCTCCAAAGGATCACGCCAGAGACAAACGCCTCTCTCCTCTACCTTTCCCTCACTCGCCCCTCCTTCTCCGCCAAGGTTGCGCCTGATTTCTTGCATCGCTGCGGACTCGACAAGCTCACACCCGCGAGACAGACTTCGACCCTCGCCCACATCGGGTTTCATCACAGCCTCGGCGCATCTCCCTGGTACACTATTCGCCGCGCCCCAGGCTTCGTAGCGCTTAAGGATGACTCAACCGCCAACACCGTCCCTTCTCCCATGATTCCCACCGGTAAGCCTCACCGAGCCCTACTATACTGATGCTCCTAAGATCCCCAGGATGCGACGATCCGACCACGCCCTGTTTTGCCCGCCACACGCAACCTCACCTCCGACAAGAAAGAGCCCATCGTTAGAGCTACTCCGCAGCAATCGCCGCTGCCTCGAGCGCTCGCCAACGCCACCGAAGCTTCACCAACCATGAAAGCACGGTGAGCACCGCTTCTTCCTTGCTTTCAGAATTGGCCGCGACGCCACCGTTTTCCACCGCCACGCCAGATCTTGGTCGGCTACGAGCCGTAAGCTTAATCGTCTGGTATGATTAGATTTTAACAAGCGGGTATACACATCCGAGCCGAGCGATTTAAATTAGATCCAACGACCATCGAGGCTGATCCGCACGGAAGCGGCACTGCCAATATAATTGCGCCACGGGACATGGTTTAGTTTAAAATAATTTTGAATCGATTGATATGCAAACTTGTAAAATTCATAACTTTAAATCTACACGTTCAAATTTTGCAAATTTTATATCAATGGATTTAGAACAAGTACTTTGCAACCATGCACTTTGTTTAATGTTTTGCTTCGGAAAATTGGTTGATTTTGTAGAAACTTGTGTAGGCTTGTTATGAATATAAAATTGTTCTAGATATAATTTTAATGTGAATTTTGCAAAATGGATTGTTGTGAACTTACTGACCTAGGAACCAACTTAAGGATTTAAAATGTATTTTGTGAAGTTTAGAATAAATATTTGAATTAGCACATTTCAGTCAAATAAAAATATTGATTTTGTTTTAGAAATGGTTTTTGAGTGAAACCTTTGGGAAATGATTTGATTAAAACCTTATGACCCTAAACACCAAGTTTTGAGAATTAAAATATATTTGGTGAACTTTAAAGAATATTGCTTTTACTAGAAGCATTTTCAACCACATAAAATAATGAATTGATTTAGAATGGTTTTAGATAAAACCTTTGCAAATGGTTTTACCACTTTAGTAAATGACCACTTTGAACCTTATAATGCTTACAGCCTAGTAGAAACCACTTTTGCAAATAAAACTATCTTTTGTATGCTTGCATGCATGACCTTGCTTTTGTTATTTTAAGTGTGACAAATTGTTTGAATGTTGTGTTGAATATGTGTTTGCTTGATTGATTTGTAGTGAAATTAGAAGAGTGTGATATTTGCAAGATCAAGAAGTGAACCATCTTTCTCTACTAAAAAGGCAAGTGACACTATCATCCATGTCCTACTATTTTCATTACACTTAGTGGATTTTTGAAACATGCATGATAAGGACTACTATATTTTATGCTATGCTAAATCCTAATAGGATACCCTTATATATTCCTTAGTGAAAACATTGTGGTTGTAGTATGCTTAGCTCTGCTATATATTTGGGATGGGATACATGTTATGAATATATGAAGTGTTGAAATGATATATGTTATATAATAAAACAAGTACTCAATGAACCACCTGGGTGGACAAGGATACTCAAGGTTGGACAAGGTGGCAACAAAAGGAACCATGTTTATATGGTTATCTCTTTTTGTATGTGCACTAGAAGAAAACCACCCAGGGACTTAGAGATTGAACATGTTTCTCAAGCCCGTGCACAAATTACATGCTAAATGGGCCTGGATTAGTCAACTACATAGTGGAAAACCCATGCATTAGCATCTTCAAAGTTAACTAGAATTGTGTAAGGAACTTGAAACCCTACATTGGTGCCTGGATGACAAGCTAGGATTGTGTATTGGGAGGACTTCTATGGAAAGACTTTGTCACATTCTCGCGCCAAGACTCCATCTTGGTGAGTACTTATCCAGCGGACACTGGTGGCATCAAGATGAGATTGTGTCATGTGGGTAAAGTGTGCAACTTCTGCAGAAGATCAAAATTCTAAGTACTTAGCCGTGTCCCCGATTATGGAAAATTCTAAGCAACTAAGGCCTGAAGCTATGGAAGATCTCGACATTCCAATTTCTCAAAGTAAAACTTGATGGTGACAACAAGGGATTTGAAGCACTTGGAGTTTTCCAAGAAGTTTAGAAAGATTTGACAAAAGATCAAAACTATTTTGAAAAGATAGGATAAAACTATTTTGCTTTCTACAAATGAGCCTAAACCCTACTTAGCCAAATATGCATATAATGATAGGATCCACTTATTTATACATAGTAGTGAAACTTGCCAATACAATTCAAATGTATTCATCCTTCTCGCAAAACTTATTATGTTGCAGTTTGTTCGATGTTAGTGAAGTTTGTTGAATAGGATTACAAGTCTACAACCAACATGATTGCATGTGGCACTTGGAAGATGACTTTGACTCCATGCTTTATAGATTTCAAGAATGTAATGTGATAGCTAAATAAGCTATGTAAGATGTAATAAATTATTTTATTCCTGGTTAAAGTTGTATTATGACCTTGTTTCTTGATATTACATCCTAATCATGGATGCTAGCTATTGATCCGTGGACTAGAATTGTAAACACAGGATCTCTACCTTATTAAAGGTTGGGAACCTTACAATGGGACCCGAATCCACAAATGGTTTGAAGCCATAAAATCCGTGATAGTTCCATATACGAGATCAAGCTTTGAACTTGAAAGACCTCCTAAAAGGTGCAAGAACTTACATCTGTATTTGGATCTATAAAGAAATAGACATGGATGTTTCACATCTATGAAATTATCGACATGTCGTGAAAGAGTTCATGACAAGATCCGATCTTCATTAAGCTTATATTTAGCCTAGATGGATTAATGTAGAAACCACTACATATAATTTTGTTATGTGGTAGTTGAATAAGCAAAACAAGTTCTTCTAATAGAATGGTTACCTAGACGGTGCATGACACGGCCCAAAGGGTTTTGTTAATTCAAAGGATGCTAAAGCATATGCAAACTTCAATGATTGAAGTAAGCATCATGAGTTGAATTTTCACTATGATGAAACTTAAAAGAGTTTAGTTTCATCAAAGACAATGAAGATGCTTGCATTTGCAAGAAATTAAGTGGGAGCGCTAAGACATGTTTCTAATACATTATGTGGAAGACATATTGTTGATTGGAAATGATGTATCTTTTTATTGACACAGGTTAAGAATTTCATATTGATGAAAGGCTTAGGCAGAACCCGAACATTTGGCATCAATGTCTATATGGATAAATTGAGATGCTAATATGGTTGTGCCAGAAGTACATAGATGAGATATTGAATGAGTTCAATATAGAAACTAAAAGAAAGGTTCTTGTTGCACGTGAAGGATTGAATAAAGATTCAAGTATTTTGATACTTGATATATAAAATCACAAAGAGTACTTTATCAATCATGTTGTGATGTGTACAACCAGATATGTCCTATGCTCTAAATGTTTGAGCGATACTAGAATGATTCATAAGATGATTATTGGACGATAGTAAAGATATTCTTATGATCTTTAGAAGAACTAAGAATATATTATTTTGTAGAAGTGACAATAGATGGTTAGTTCATTGTAAAAGTATTACATTGATACTAGTTTTGTCACAAAGTACAAATTGTTTATCTCTATCTAAACTAAGGGTGGCACAATATGATGGAAAGTAAGTTCCATAATGGATTTGGATGAGTTCCAAAGTTAAGACATTGTGATGTATACTACAATAAAAGGCTAAGTATATGACTGCTATAATACCAGCAAAAGAGGGCATTTGTGTCAAGTAGTTTGTTATCAAACTAGGTGTGGTTCACAATGGATAGTACTATGAAGATATATTATACGCCAATATTATCAACATATTTTAACCCCAAGGAACCAAAGGTCTCACCAAAGGACCAAATTATACAAAGCCATCTCATTAGAGAATGAGTGATGTGAGAGACGAAGACATGCAATTATTAATACCTAACCTGAAGTGTCTGGATCTCGAGATCACGACCACTAGCAACGTAAATACAACACCGTAAAGCCATAGGTGTTGAATGCACAAAGGTTTAAAACTAGATTATCAACTAGTGCAAGTGGGAGACTGTTGGAGATATGCCCATGAGGCAATAATAAAGTGGTTATTATCATATCTTCATGCTTATGATAAATGTTTACATACCATGCTATAAATTGTATTAACCGGAAACATTAATACTTGTGTGATTTGTAAACATAAAAGAGTCCCTAGTAAATCCTCCTGTTAAACTAGCTTGTTGGTTAATATATGATCATGGTTTCGATCATGAACATAGAGATGTTATTAACAATGGGTCATATCATTAGAGAATGATGTGATGGACATAATTCTATAGTTAAGTACAGCATAAAGATCAAGTCATTTAATATAGTTCACTTATATGCTTTTTGATACATAGTAACCCAATTCTTCGACCATGAGATCATGCTAATCACCATCACCGTAAGGATGCTTTGATGATATCAAACACCACACCGTAATCAGGTGGATTTAAAGGTGGCATTGAGTGTTCGGAAAGTATGTGTTGAGGCACATGGATCAAGATTGGGATTTGTCCATCCATATGACTATAGATATACCGGGCCTTCTTGGAATGTCATCCAATTAGCTTGCAAGCTTGTGACTAGCTCACAAGGGATCACATATCACTGGAACGAAAAAGAGTACCAATTGGTAATCGAGGTTGAACTAGGTATGCAGAGATACCGATGATCAAACCTTGGATAAGTAAAGTATCATGAGACAAAGGAAATTTGTATCATATGTAATGGTTCATTGGATCATGAAGTAATCAGAAATATGTGGAGCCATATGAATTACCAGATTCTATTGGTTATTGGATCGGAGAAGAGTCTCGATCATGTCTCAAGATAATTCACGAATCAGAGGAGATATTAATCAGAGGTCCCACCCAATGTGGTAGATCCTCCTGTTTTAAGCAATGCTAGTCCTCGGATCGATAGCTAGCATCCACAGCTTAAGATGTAATATCAAGATACAAAGGTCATTATTTAACTTTATAACTGTGAATAACATAAATTTTATTACATCATACATAGCTCATTTGGCTATTACATTACATTGCAATGAGTAAATATAGTCATGGGTCCTTCTTCTTCATATTGCCACAGATGTTGGTTGTAGGCTTTGTAGTCCTAGTCAATCAAAACAATCTTCATTTAAAAACAATCAACCTTCAACATTATGTTACAAACCACAAAGGTCAATACATTTGAATCAGATACAAGTTTCACTTTATGTATAATATGAGGGATCCTATCCATACATGCATATTTGGCTAAGTAGAGTTAGGGCTATTTGCATAAAGCAACATTTATCCTATCTTTTCAAATTGATTTGTCAAATCTTTTTCAAATCTCTTTTCCAAGTTCCTTGAACTCCTTGGTAGAAACTCATGTTCAAGTCCTTGTCAAAATTCATGAGTCCCTTGGTAACCCTAAGTACATCATACTTTGAGCACCTTGTAACCCCAAGTGCAACAAGCTTTATCAAATCTCTTTGAATTCCTTGTACCTCCAAGTGCATCAAGTTTTTATATTAGAAATTAGAATGTCTAGATCTCCCATAGTTCAAACTTTAGTTGCTCAAGATTGTCCATAACCGGGACACGGATAAGTACTTAGATTTATTAACTTCTGCAGAAGGAGTACACTTTACCCACATGACACAATCCCATCTTGTTGCCACCAAAGGGCCACTGATTAGTGCTCACCAAGATGGAGTACGATCGAGAATGTGATGAAGTCTTCCAAGAGGTCCTCCCATACATCTCATAGCTTGTCTTCACCCATGAAGCATTCCGATCCCCATGTCCGTAACTAAAGACAATGTATGGTCTTCCTAATGTAGTTGACTAAGCCAGAGCCATAATAGCATGTGGTTGTGACACGTAAAGCCACAATTGGAGAAACATGTTCAATCTCTAAGTTTCCTAGGTGGTTTTCATTTGGAGCACAACACAAAGTGATTGCTATAGACATGGGTCCCTTTTATTGCCACTTTCTCCAAACATAAAGTGTCCACCACCTAGGTGGTTCATTGAGTCCTTGTTCTTTATTAAAACACAAGTCCTTTCTCAACCTTGTAAAATCTCAACATGTACCTCTTTTTTTTAACATAGCATGGCTAAGCATGTACAACTTTAATATTTTCACTAAGGAGTGTATAGGGAATCCTATTAGGATTAGCATAGCATAAGTATAAAACATTTTCATGCATGTTTACAAAATCCACTAAGTAATATAAAAATAGTATATCTTTGTATGATAGTGTAACTTGCCTTTTTGGTAGGGAGTGAGGGTTTTACTCCTTGATCTTGCTAGTTTCACAATTTGCTAATATCACTACAATCATTCAAACAAGCATAGTATCAAGTAACACTCCAAACCAATATTCAAACAATATTTCACACACTCAAAGCAAATGAACTCTAAGTCATGCATGGAACATGCTTAAGATGGTTTTATCTCAAGGAGGTATCCACTAGGCTTTTTAACTTTGTAAGGTTCATATTGGTCATTTACCAAGATGGCAAAAGTTATTCACAAAAGCTTTTAGTCCATAAACCATTTTAAAATCTAAATGATTATGTTATGTGTGGTAGAAATTATTTTATCAAAGCAAAACCCTATGTTTTCATCAAGTGAGTTTCCATTTTCAAAGCTTGGTGTTTTGGATCAGTAGGTTTTGTCTTCAAGTATTTTCTCAAAGATTTCTTTACAAAAGCATTTCCATAGAACAAAATTATTAGTTTTATTTACTAGAAAATGCTAAGTTGATTAATTCAACTTAATTCTTTCACAAAATCTGTTTTTAACACAAAGGGTTGGTTCCTAAGGTACAGTAGGGTCACATAAATCCATTTTTGTAAAAGATTTAACTCAAAAAACAATTTTAAACAATTTTTATACTCTAAAACAAGTACACAAATGTTTCTATAATTCAAAACAAACAATAACAAAGTTACTATTTTCAAACTAAGGGTAGGGGTTGGTTAGGGCTTGTTCTCCGGAATTCATTGATATAAAATTTGTCAAATTTGGACGGTAGGGTTTGGAAAGTTATAGGGTTTGAAGTCTGCGTAACCAACTCTGACGTTTCAAATTCAGTTTTAAAACAGATCCTGCCACGCCGTCAGATCTCTCTAATTGGTCCCAAAACGGTTCGCAACAAGCTGATCACGCCTGGTGCGTTGGATCTATTCCTATCGTATGCGCATGAAGTTTACGGCTCGTTACCCTTCCGACAGACATGGATCTCGTCTGGCACATCCGATGATAATCTAACGTTTCTACTTGCTTGGCTAAACGCGCGGCAAAGATAAGGCCATGACGGCAATAAGTATGGCTGCCATGAGGTCTCTGCCGGGGCTAACATGAGCTGCGGGATACCAGAAGCGAGGAAGAGAGGAGAAGCTCACCGGTTGGTGGAGCGACGCCGATGCTAGAACGGGTTTCGAGGCGCGCATCGGGCGACACTAAGGCGTCACAACGCTTCATTGAGTTCGCTTCGGCTTCTGCTTCAGCGCTGCCTGCTCACAAAGTGCCTTCGAATGTTGCTACAAGGCACGGGAGAGGGAACCCGAGAATGGGGTTAGCTTGTGGTGCCGTCTCGACAGTTAGCACATCAACGCAGGAAAGGGGGTGGTCTAGCTTACCGGGAGGGGCCTGCCGAGAAACCATGATGGTGGCGATGACGTTGTCGTCAGCGTAAGGGTTTACGTTCCGGGGCTTCCGCGTGATGGGAGGCACTGGAGAAGCGCCAAGGCTAGAGAGCGGTGGAGTGTGTTTAGGAGGTAAGGCGTGTGTCGCGGTTGCCGAATCGCTACTCGAACATCACATCGAGCAAGAAAATGGCGTTCCTGGTCGAATGGTTTCTCTGTTTTCGGGCCTGGGGCGTAGAGAGGGGAGGGTCTGGGGAAATGGAGAGCAGAAGCCGCCATGGCGCTTAAGCAAAGGCGCTGTCGCATAGTGGGAGTAAAGGCCGTGCGGGTTAACGCGAATTTAAGCCAGTAGTTTCACGGCAGCCACTTAAATGGCAACGCACAAGAAAGGAGGGGAGAAGGAGTCATGGAGAAATCGTATTATGAACAGTGGCTCTAGTGGGGGTCCAGCTGGCAAGCTGAGAAAAAGAAGAGGGAGAAGAGGGGGCCACCCTACGGGCCTCACCCCGCCCCAGTAGGCTTTCTCGAGTAAGAAAAGAAACGTCAGAAGCGGGAGAAGTCCGGGTCAGGATCAAGTTTAGTAATGGGCCTTTTGCACTTATTTTTTTTTTATTCGTGTTCCTTTCTTTTTTTCTATTACTATTTACCCATTTGAATTTCAAACAAATTCTCAAGCATTCAAAAACAATTCAAATTCTTCACCAACCATTGTAACTAAGAATTTGGTTCTCGTTTATCAACATAAACCTAATTATTAATTAAAATAATAATTTTATAATTTTTAGTAATTAAATAAAATGGACTAAGTGCGGTTTATTAATAGGATTTGGTTTAATTAATAAAATCTTCCTTTGTTATTTAAATATTTTTAAAACCAATTCAGTAGGTTTCATTTGAGAATATAAGTTACTTGAAATAATTCATAAAATAAAAATAACATTCTATTATAGGATCCCATTAATAATTAAATATAATAGACTTTCATTATTATTTCAAATAAGATTTAGTTTATTTTGAGATATTTATTTTGGATCTAAGTTAAAGTCAAAACACTTTAGTAGATTTTATTAGAGAATATAATATACTTGGAAAAACCTATTTAAAATAATTTTAACAAGTTTTTGATGTTTTAGTTAAATGGTAAAACCTTTTATTTGAATAAAATTCTTGATATTACTTTTCTTATTACTTTTATTTTAAATAAACCTTTGTTATTTTATTTAGAACTAAAAATGTTTTAATTTCCAAAGTTTTAATAAAGTTTAATTTGGCTTTTATTAAAATAATCTTTATCATTCTGAAAAACATCAATTTCTTTTGTTAACAAATCTTTTCATTTAAGGGTTTCAAAAATAGTATTTAATCAATTATTTTTATTTTCTTTTAATGAAAGTTTATCATCTTATACAATTTTTTAGGTTTTATTTTAATTCAAATAGGTCCTAGGTCTCCAATTGAATTCAAGAATGTTTCTTCTAGCTCCTGGAAATTGAAATATAGTTTTATTTTTATTCATTTATTTTTCACATTTGGAAGATTTGAAAATCTTGGATGTGACAGGCTATCAATTTTCTTAAAAATAAATTCTCGCTTAGATTTGGGAATCGTCACTTACAAAGGAAGTTCAATCAACTAGGTACTACCACCCTTTAAAAATTTTCAAACCAAAATTAAGTATATTGGCCTCTTGGGTCCCTCGGGAATCTTCTAGGTTAAACTTTGTTTGTTACTATGTCAATTCACCTAAGGGCCAAGATTGAGTTTCTCCATAGGCTTGTTCAACTCTGTTCTTCATCCTTTCGACAGCTTGTTGTATAGTGTCCTGATTCTTGCAGCTTGAAGTAATGAATCGTCATTCGAAGTTCTTTACGTGGCTTCTTTGTGGATGTTGCTACAAAGTGGCTCTGTCTGTCATTACAGTTGTTACAATTGCCATACTTGATCAATTTTATTCTTTTATGTTCTTCAAGCATCCACTTGAGAAGTGTCCCATTTCACATTTACGACATTACTGTACAAGACTCATGTCTTGCTTGGGCTTTGATTTTCCTAGATCCTTAATTGAGTCAGTTTGCTTGGAGTAAAAGGTGTCCTTTTCCTTTGTACTTGGATCCTTCCGTTTCTTTGTTCTAACATGGCATAGATAGACACAAAACAGAGTATGGTCACCACAAAGGCAGCAAAAAAAGTAGCTTGAGAGGTAGGCATTTCTCCAACATGGATGGTCTTTCATCATCACAATTGGGGTATCTCTTCATGCTCCTTGGAAGTATGATCCAATTTCCACAAATAATGCAAGTTGGGCTCCATCTAGAACAAATATTCTTGTCATCCTTGCTATCATACTCTCTTCTAGGATAATTTTTCTCCATGCTAATCTCATTTGATTAGTCACCCAAGTATATTAGTTGAGATTGTTCCTCCAAAAACCTTTTGTATATCGGGATCTTTCATTATTATTGTTGGCTAGAACTGAGCTGTCAATTGGTTCAATTGATGTTGGGTTGCTATGAGCTCTCCCAGTCAAGCCGCCACAGGCCAGGCCATCAACCTCATGTTGGAGTCCTTTGGAGAAGCCATCTGTTTTGGGTTTGAAGGAGATTAGAATGGGTGCTATTTCTAAGGAAATACTTTTAATTACACACACTACAATTCATACAAAACAAGGTGTATGCAATCACAACAAGTAATCCATTCAACTTGCACTAAGCCCATACTTAGGCAACAAAAAATACTTGCTACTCCACATAAGTTGGTGGGCTCGACTTAACTAAATATATGGTGGTCCATCTATATGGTCTACTTGTGATCTTTCCTTTGCATGAGATCATGGCTTCTTGAAGAAACTCTTGGTTACAATACTAAAGTTGTTGATGGTTTTCTTATTTTCATCTCCTCGCCTCAATTTCTTAAGTAAGTTTCGTCTTATTTGTGGTCCTAGTAGTTTCCATGTTGGAAAGCCTTTAAGAAGAGGTCGAAGATGTTAAGCCATTAGAGTTGAAGAGGTTGAATAAAGTCCTTGCACATGATGTAGTCTTGGTCATGCATAGGGCTTTTTTCCATCAAGTTGAAGAAGAGAAATAGAGTTGAAATTAAATGGTTGATAAAAAGAGTTTACAAGGTTTTAAAATAGTTTGGACAACAACTCCTAGGTATTTTCTGTGTAAGGGTTTTGTCCAACCTAGGGTTTCATAAATCCCATGTGCAACACAATGCTCTCGACACATCTCAGAGAGGTCCTTACCCAATGTGGTAGATCCCTCCCAGAGCGTATAAATGCTGTCCCTGAACGAGCAGCTAGCATCCACAGTTAAGATGTAACATCAAGATACAAAGGTCATTACTTAACTTTTTATAACCAGGAATAACATAAATTTTATTACATCACACATATAGTCATTTGCTATTACATTGCTATCAGGTAAATGGAGTAAATAAGGTCAAGGGTCCTTTCTTCATATTGCCACAAAAGTATGTTGGTTATAGGTTTTGTAATGTAGTCAATCAAACAATCTTCATTTAAAAACAATCAACCTGCAACATTACAAGTTATTACAGCCACAAGGTCAATACATTTGAATTGTATTGGCAAGTTTCACTCTATGTATAATATGAGTGATCCCATCCATACATGCATATTTGGCTAAGTAGAGTTAGTTTGTTTGCATAAAGCAACATTTATCCCATCTTTTCAAATTGATTTGTCAAACTTTTTCAAATCTCTTTCCAAGTTCCTCGAACTCCTTGTAGAAACCAAGTACCAAGTCCTGTCAAAATTCAGAGTCCCTTGGTAACCCTGGCACATCATATACTCTTTGACACCTTGGTAACCCCAAGGCAACAAGCTTTATCAAATCTCTTTGAATCTTTGGTACCTCCAAGTATCAACAAGCTTTTTATATTAGAAATTAGAATGTCGAGATCTCCCATAGTTCAAACCTTCTTTAGCTCAGTATTGTCCATATAACCGTGGACACGGCACGGATTTATTAACTTCGGTATGAGTAACACTTTACCCACATGACACACATCCCATCTCAGCACCAGTGGCTCACTGGATTATGCTCACCAAGATGGAGTAACGTAATCGAGAATGTGGACAAGTCTTTTCCAAGAGGTCTCCCATACACCTAGCTTGTCTTGTTCTATGAAGCTACTCCTGCATCCCCAGTATGTCCTGCAACTAAAGACAACAAGGGTCTTCTAATGTAGTCGATTGCCAGAGCTATATTAGGCATGTGTCAGACATCGAAAAGCCTTGGGCAATTGGAGAAAATATGTTCAACTTAAGTTTTGTGGTTTTCATTTGAGCACAACACAAAGTGACTGCCATAGACATGGGTCCCTTTATTGCCAATTTCTCCAAACATAAAGTGTCTACCACCTAGGTGTAATTCATTGAGTCCTGTTTTATTATGTAAAACACAAGTCCTTTTCAAACTTTGTAAAAATCTCAACATGTACCTCTTTTTTTTAACATAGCATGGCTACATGTACAACTTTAATATTTTCTACTAAGGAGTGGCATAGGGAATCCTATTAGATTGTGTAGTATATATAAAAACATTATGGCTGCTTACAAAATCCACTAAGTAATATAAAAGAAATGGTATGATAGTAATTTATTTTTGGTAGGGGAGTGAGGGTTTTACTCTCTGATCTTAAGAATAGTCTCACAATTTGGTTATCACTACAATCATTCAACAAGCATAGTATCGAAGTAACACCTAAACCAATATTCAAACAATAATATTTCACACACTCAGCAATGAACTCTAAGTCATGTATATGGGAACATGCTTAAGATGGTTTTATCTCAAGGGAGTGTATCCACCATATTTTTAACTTTGTAAGGTTCATATTGGTCATTTACTACATGCAAAGTTATTCACAAAAGCTTTAGTCCATAAAACCATTTTAAAATCTAAACATTATGTTATGTGGTGAAATTATTTTAATAAAGCAAAACCCTATGTTTTTCATCAATTGAGTCATTTTCAAAGCTTGCGTTTGATCAGTAGGTTTTGG